>JBDJHY010275929.1:0-10280 GCA_039654485.1 Withania somnifera
CTCACTGAACTAGAAAGTGAATTGTGTTAGTGAAAAGCCTAAGTTGGTGAACTTAGGGAGTGGAGGTAGGCAAGGCCAAACCACTATAAATCCTTGTGTTCAATTATTTACAGCTTTCTTCATAGCACCATAGATTTCGCAAAAAGTTTTGAACTTCCAATACATTATTCAACCCCCCCTCCCTTCTAGTGTGGTTGCGTACTCTAAAATACTCCACCACTAACTACGTATAAGCATAAGGTAATCAGTTTTGAAAAATCTAGCTTCTCCATTGGTTTGATGCTATGAGCTAGTTTCCAGTACTCTCAGTCTATGTTTTCATGTCAAGTCAAATCAAACCATGTTTAATACTAGCTAATAACTCAATTTCATGCTTAGTTTCACCTTATTTCCCATATTTTATGAAAATCACTAACCGAACTAGCCATTTCATCTTAATGTATGGCTCCCATCATCATTCGAGGACGAATGATCTTAAATGGGAGAAATTTTAACACCTCAAAAACCACCCTAAAAAATTCCTAAGGATAAAAAAGTGTGTTATAAAAGATTCACAAAAATATAGTACTACTAGGTTTTCATAAGTCGTTCCACGAACCAAAGAAGAGTTTCATGAACCCTGGAACTACCCACGATTCTTCCAAAGTTTTGGGAGGACTCACGGGTCCTTTACAAAGTGGGTTAGTACTGTTTTACATGATTCAAGGTCATAAGAGACTCCTATGACAAAGTTGAGTTCAAAGAACTCCTACAAGCCTAGTTTTGATGTCATCTCATCCATGGGTCAAATTTAAATGACCATATATCCTAAATTATAAATTATATATAACCAATAACCTATTGAAATAAACTCCTATTAGTCTAGTTTCCAACACAACAAACTTCTTGTCATTTAGAGTATGGAGTAGGAAGTTATGACCATTTTAGTAAAGCACTGTCAAGTTGTCTTATTTTGATGGATCGTCGAAGTGGTTGACGGTTCATCATCCAAGATGACGAATCATGGAAGTGGTTTGATAATTCTTCATCCAAGATGGAGAATCATAAAATAAACAGTGAAATCCAACTAGTGTTCCGAGCATAGGGATGGTTCCGCGGCTTGTTTTACGATCTGTAAAATCGAATGACGGTTCGTAAATTGACTGTGGAATGCTAGAAGCTTTCATTTTAATTATTTTTTCCCAGGGTCATTTTGGATATTTATCACTCTTTCACCACCAAGTCTATGTCCTTTAAGTCTAAAAATCTTTAATATAAATAGTTTAAAATTCTTACTTCCTTCATTCTCTACACTTAGCAAACCCTCAGACGAAAGTAGAAAAGAAGAATTCTCTCAAGAATAAGCATAAAAGATCAACCTAGGGTTTCACATTATCAATAAATTCTCAAGGTTCTTCTAGGGGTTATTTCCCAAGAAGGTATAGGGTATTTAATGAGAGTCGCTTTCACACTGATGCTCAAGAATCTCATTTTTTATAAAGATCAAATTTGTTCAATCTAGGGTTTCCATATCCAAAGTTTACGAATCTCAATTATAATGATCTCATGCTTTTAATTTTCAAGAATATATGTTTTATGAAATTTAGCGTAATTCTCACATGATTTATATGATTTCACATCATTAGAAAGTTGAATTAAATTATCAAGATTTTGAATAGATTTATGACTATATTTCAAGAAAGAATTTTTGAAATTTATGTTGAATTTCTTATAACTTGATTTATGCATATCCCATGATCATAACAAAACTATGATACTAGTACTATGAAACAAGACAAGAATTTAGGAGCTTGTCTCATTTATGATTGAAGCTACGGGAATATATATATTTCTCTTTATAACAACCTTTTTAATAAAAGAGCATATATATTTTGGGTAGAATTATTTCGCATCAATGATTAACTCAGTCTATAAGTAAGGATGTAGTTAGTTCAAAATTAGGTTTCCTGATTAGGTTCATTATGCTTGTACTAGTTAAGGATCCTTAGCTTAGAAATTACAAGTTTAGTCCTAGCCATGGAAAGTTGGGGAGACTCTTTGCCAATGTAGGTTATAAGACATTGGAACTTTTTGGGTGTGTGTTTAAGACACCAGATTCTACATAGCTCATAGGGTAGAATCTTCCAGTCAATAGAAACTCTAAACTCATTAATAAGATTTTGAAGACTAAAAACTAATAATTTGGACCAATAAACAATGATTTCTCTTTGAAAGTTCAAACTTTATTTAAGACTGTTGTTTTCTCTTTACTACAGCATCTGGGTCATGACACATGTTTAATTTTTATCTTCTATATTTATCATGATTATTGCATACACTCTGTACCAGTATATTCAATAATACTAACTGATTTTGGCTGTATGTTATTATGTAATGTAGATACAGGTTTTCCTATTCAGCCTTGAGGTCAGTAGAGAAGGGTTCTTGAACATCTTGGTGAATCCTCATATGCTGGGGATCATTGTTGTTCTTCCCCTTTTTTCTTTACTTTATTAGTTCAGTTTGAGAGCTACTTGGGGGTTGTCCTGATAGTTCCCCTAGTCTTTATAAAGTTTTTCATACATAGCGTCATGTTTAGTAGATTCACACATTTTTCCTGTTTTATGGCCATTTAATGATATTGTCTAAACTTTCCTATATGATATTTAGCATACTTTTCATGCTTTAGATTGCTTCCGATGTATATTTCTATGTGTATTGAATAGGTGCTTATGCTAAAGACTTGTTTGGGGCTTACTTGTGGGTCCTTAGCATCGTGTGGCTTTCGGGCGGTGGCCTTGGGGCGTTACATAGGTATCCATTCTTGTATGCTCTTTGCTTGAAATCATCTTATAATTTGATAGAGACGGTTAGAATATATATGAGATGGCTGAGTGGTATTTGGATTAATGAAGATGCATAGAATGCATTTCCTATAGCATGTCTCAGGTTTAACTCTCCACGTGCCTTAAAGGACTTGTTTTTCTAAAGGATTGTGATAAACTATTTACTTGTCTTGAGTTATGCTTGAATACCATAAGTATTAAGGACCCCGAGTTATCATGTTGGTGACCCTGGCCAAATGGTGTGTAATCTATTCAGGGCTGTCTTTCATGTGTTATATCTATATGTATAACATCAAGCATGACTAGTTATGTTTCTTGTATCAAATGTGCAAATCTTGACATAAATCTATAACCATTGCATATCTCTGAAACTGGTTCAATTTTAAGCAGCCTAGCTTGATTCTATAACACCTGTAGGATGAATGTTCATGCATAAAAGGTTTACTTGGTATTAATTTTTTATAAATGATCCTTGATAACATGTTGTTCTTAGGCTATACATCTTCCTGTTTAAATTGCATGTCTGTTCATGCGCTTAGTCTCCTAACATGTATGTGTATCTGCTATTTATCAATTGTTCTCATGCTGTTTTAGTCTTGATCTATTACGTGTTAGTGTGTCTTATTACTTATGCCTGTGAATATCTAAAAGTATGTATGCATGAGTCTTCTTTGAGATAAGTGGATCCCTCTGTGTGATACCATGGGCTACTTTTCGCAAATTTCCCTATAATCCAGTCTCCATATCCTTTTCTCTTGATGCTTTAAATTAGCTCTTCTACTAAAATCTTGTATTTACTAATCTTGTGAGTATTTTATGTCAATAACCTGTGATCTTGAGTACGAGTCTAGAGTATGTCGACTAGTTAGATAAGCATGATATGTTATGTTTCTATCTCATATAGGTAGGATGAATCAGAATAATCAGAATGTAGAATGGATGCTCATAATATGGCAACTGAATGCATGCCTAATTCTGTTTATCATCATGCTTAGTCTATTAGAATATTGTACCACTCTCATAGGTGTGGTTTGTAAAGTTTCTTATTTCACTTATAATGCTTATAATGAGGTAATCTAGTTTAACTAATGTGATGTGGGTATTGACATACTGAGTGCAAGTTATTTGATAAATGTGAACAAGTGTTTTTTCTTAACTATTGATGTAGTCACGTTGGTAGACTGGATTCCTATCTTCCCCCTCCATGATGACTGATCCTTTTATATATTAGTCATGCCTTTTTTATTATTGTATTCAAACCACCTTGTACCCTTACCTGTTAGTCCTGTGCTTATAATCTGAATTCATCCTCCAGTAATCTATGTAGACTATTTGACTTGTCCAAATTTAGAAAAGACATGCTAGTCTTTTTCTCCTAGACTTTATGTTTTCTAGTTGACTAGAATTCTAGTCTAGTATAACATATTTAGCATAGTGTCCTGCTATTTGATGTGTTGTTGTATTCCATGACTAATTGCTGAAAACATGTAAATCATTGATATGATGAATTGGACATGTGAATATACGAACTCAGGAAATTGGTGTTGATAATATTATTTCACTACACTTGCCTATGGTGTGAAGACTGTATCAATGCATTATGTTAGGTATGCTGATAACAAGTCTCTAGTTGTGGGTCTATTGTCTGATGCCTCCATATTCTATTTTCATATATTACTAATAAACATGCCTACCAGACTTATTTGATAATTTGTTCTTTATTAATGCTTGATATACTTCGTGGTAAGTTGCCTACTAATACTAGCATATGTGTTAGGAATACGTTATGTATACATTATGTGTAGCATGTATATACTACTCCTTACTTTCTTATTTGTAATCTCCCCAGTTGAATATATAAGGTTATTGGGCTTATGTGTATTTCTTATTTATTGAATTTTCCATTTGGGTCCGTATAAATGGTTTTGTTGCTCTTTTAAAGTTTTGAGCCTCTATTTCCAGTATTTGTGTTGCATTGTGATCATAACCATTCAGTTCCCTATTTGGAATTAGCCCAAAACGTGCTTTTTGATCCATGTTATCTATTATCTCTTGTTGGGCTCAACCTAGACATAATGTTTCCTGACCCATGCCTGCTATTATTTATCATTGGGCCTTTATTTTAATATGTTATTTTGGGCTATTGATTTCTATATGCTATCATTGGATTTTCGAGCCATATAGTATGAGTACCATTCCATTATTGTACTAATAATTTTTTAGTCAAATGGTTCTTTTCTTTCCTTTTATCAAGAACTCTTGTGCGACTTCTAATCTTTTTACTTTTCTTTTGCATGTCCTGATTACTCATTTTCGCGTAGTTCGATTGGTTGTGGCCTATCTTTCGACATGTTGGAATTTTTGGGCCAGGGTCCAAATCTGCAAAGTTTCCTTTTTTTCCTCTTTTTTTTTAGTTTTTATTTGATTATTCATAATATGTATGGAATCGAGATTGGACCTAGGTTTACGAGCATCTCTATTTTTCTTTTTATTATTAATAAAAATGGTGAACTTTGAACGGACTTTACTATTAAAACAATAAAGTAGACAGAGGCAACTCATTGGCCTCTAAAGTACAAACATGCGTTCATATCTCAACCCAATCTTACACCTATGAAAGTCTTTGTTATTCATAACAATACCTATTATACACTTTTGCGACATGTCACCATAAGTATAATGCACATTTGTGAGACGTGTGAGACGTGTGAAATTGAAATTTCTTTTTTCAAAGCCAATTGAAAATTGACATATAAGCAAAACAAAAAAAAAATCTAAATCTAACTATTAAAAGAATATAAATAAAAATAATATCTTCTTTCCCAACTGCTCTTTCCTTTATTGTGCGTCTGTACATTTTCTCACAGCCTACCATCATTCTTCCATAACTCCTCTTCCCCAAAATCTGGTAGTGTCTCACGTCCCTTCCCATATTCTTCTTTACATTTTTTCAGTGAAAATTCATATTTTCCAATGAAACTCCATACTTTTTGACAAGATTTTCAACCATTAGAAATGATAAAACAAGTCTTAATGCACCTACAAACCAAATTTTACAGCAATTTGCCTTGCCAAATGAGAGATCGAAGAAGGCAATTTTTGGGGAAGAAGCTTCAAGATTGCTGCTATTGTGATCTCAAAGATAAAGACATACACATACACATATACATATGCATAAACTAGACATCACAACATCTTCACCATGAAACCACCAACAAACCGCAATAAATCCATATGTACACCACCAACTTTTGGTGAAATAACCTCGAAATCGGTGACAAGCACCGCAACGTCACTACCACCATCATTAAAAATCTATCAATCCGCTAGAAAACACGTGTCCGTTCATCACCACCATAAAAAAATAGAACCAGGTATTAGTAAACAAAACACCACTGAAAAATCACTATTCCACCACAAATCAGTCAACCCACCAACAAAACCACCGAAAGCCACCACAAACCAGTCCATCAACCTTTCATTTCTAACGAAATCAAAACCCACCAAAAAATCAAACAAAAACTCCCACAGAACGCAGCCAAATCAACTTAATTAAAAATACATTTTTTTATAAATAGAAATACCTTTTAGAATTAGGTAATAAAATATAAATAGTTTTCTTATTTCTTTCTTCTTATTTATTTTTTAATAGTTTTTTTAAAATTCATATGCCAAATTTCATTATTTAATTCATCATTTTGCCACGTCACCTGAAAACAACCTCTCTACCTGACTTTTAGGTAGTGGTATGGACTGTGTATATTCTATCCTCCCCAGACCTCACTATGTTGGAATGTTGTTGTTGTTGTTGTTGTTTTGGCACGTCATCGCAAATGTAATACACGCACTTTAAAGTTTAGCTGATTGTGAAAAAACTATTTAATAATCATATTTTAAGTTTCTTAAGTGTTCAAAATGAAACAAGTACAGTTGATGTATCTAAGTGAAAGATGGTGCCAACTTTAGGTAGCTGACGGGTTACCTCAAGTACATATGACTACAATTGGTGTGTTCCAGCACTGTAATCATTTAAGGCTCCATAAACGCATGTTTATACCCCTTTTTAAATAGATATCCTTACAACATTCCTTCTTCGACTACCACATAAAACACTTTTAGTAACACTTATTTAGTGGCAATTAAATAATTATCGCTAAAAAATTTTAAAACCTAAATATTATCGTTAATAGTTATATTGTCATGAGTAAGTAATATTTTAAAGGAAATAGATACAAAGGTATTTAACCTAAAACACATCCTTTTGCATAATACAAATTAGATTTCTTTTTCCATGTTGGCGACAATATTACTCTGGCTATGCATTCACGATGGATGGTTACTATTATCGGGTTTTATTTTGGTGGATATTTCATTTTTTGAGTTATCGTCTTTATTGTTATTAGGCGTTCACCAGAAGTTGATCTTCCTAAACTTATATATTGAAGATTTGTCGGGGATTAGCTTTCATGATTCGCCGGGTAAGCTGAGGATGAGATCAGTTTCATTAAGATTGAGGCCAGAGATATTGATTTTTGGCAATTCTTTTCCTGCTTTGTCTCTCTCCAATGACATTTCATCCCTTCTGTTTTTGTCATGCCCGAAGCTCATCCTATATATATGACAAGGCATCCGAACTATAAAGTGGCCAGAAGTACCATTGGCTTTGGCATAGATCTACTCATATTGCTTAGGAGAAGAAAGGTATAAACAATTAGCAATGGACCACCTCTTAATGTGAGGCCAACATCACATACATTTATCCACTATTCACCACACATGTTAATAATTTTTTTTTGAATAATAAATATTTTATATTGGGCTAATATTGTATGTTATGGTATAGAAATTATTTAGTACGAAAACGAAAAAAGTTGGAGCTCAAACGAATTAAATATGAGATATTACAGAAGAAATTTAAGCAGACAGCTTAATGAAATAAAGTTAATAGTATATGTAAAAGAAATTTAATAATATAATAATTATTCTAACTTCAATTGCAATTTACAAATTGAAATTGAAGTGTTGCGCCGTTATTTCCTTCAATTTGATTGGTCAGCAAAAATTCACAATGCCTATCATGACATGATGCATGCCGTGATGGCATTCTGTTTTGTTGGAAATCAATCACGATACGTATCACGTCGTGATCTCTCTTGTTTCGTCAGAAATTATTTTCCAAATTCTTTTTGGACTTGGTTATTTTATTTGAGATTATTTCCTATACCTATAAATACTCTATTTTGCATAATAATTAGAGGATGGTATATATTATTTTAGGGGAGAGATTATTTTGAGTTTAATATTGTACATAATATTTTTAGAAGACTTTTAATCTTGGGAAAGATCTTGGAGCCGTCGTGGAGGCCGGAGAACAACTATGTATTCTTTTCTTTCTCCTTTATTTATATACTTTTATGTTTTTCTTTGAATGATTTATTGTGATTATTCCATGTCTATGTAGAACTAATTCTTCTCGTTCAAGGATTATGGTATAAACTAGAAAGATGATTATTTAATTATATATTAGTTGATTTACGAGAATTATCATATAATTGGTTTTATGTTTCTGTGCATAGTATTTTAGCGCTTCGCGACCATTAAGATAAATTTATAACCCTAAAAATAAATTGATCGGGAATTTGAAGGGTAGAACGAGAAACGTAAGGAGTGAGGTAATATATAGGTTATACAAAGGTTGGATAATTGAATATGATTCGCAACTAAGATGAGATCTTGTACTTAGTTTTCCTCGCTTGGTTCATTATGGGAAGATAAGTATAATGCATCAAAAAAAAAAATTCACAACATAAGTCAATCGAAGTAGTGTGATTTGTATTGATAGTGATTATAGGATGATCATTCCCTACTCATAGATTAAACCCCAAAATCAACAATTAGATAATTCAAGTTAATTACTTAGATTAATTAAATATGATTGCTAACGAATCTGTAATCCTAGTTCGATACATTCATTAATTATAGTAAAAATATATTCATCCCTAGATTAATTGATTATTAGTTTAATTAAATTCACAAATATATCTCTGGAAACTTTTATCTTAAATAGATAACTAGAATTAGTTTATTTCAGTTAAATAGTTAATATTAAGTCCATGTGGGTTCAACATCCGGCCCGCAAGAGCCACAATATTATTTGTATGATCGCCTACACCTGCGTGTGTATTTGGATGCAACATTCATATTACAAAAGAATGATGATGATTGACACTCATGTGAAAGTTAAGGAACTGAGAGAGACATAGGCAAATGGAAAGACAAATAAGTACAAGTGGACAAGATTGTAGTAATAAGCATTTTAAACTATTTTTATACAACAAGATACCATCATATGATACTTTAGTATACTCAAAACCTTGAGGTAATTTTTTATTTCGTAGATGACCTGAAATGCCAGATCTCTCGTAGTTGCAGTGCACCTGTCTAGGTCCTCTTTGTGATCCTATTATCATACTATCGTGTAATGTTAAGCCCTTTCCCTTCATGAATGTGATCATACTTGACACGGCCACGATGCGTTGTGACCTGGTAGCTCACGCTTGCAATCCTTTCTTAGGCGATCGCGTAAAAGAGTTGTACAACAACTATAAACAGCTAGAAAACCTGATTTTTAGAATTGGTTCTTCATTGTTTCACCTCCAAACACTAAAAAATCACCATTAAAATACTAGGGTCGTTGAATGAGCTTATGGGTAACGTGAAAAAATTAATTTCTTTGATTTTTGTTTGATTCTTGGTAAGTTTCAACATTTATTTCACCGAATTCACCCAAAATCCCAAAGTTGTTCTTCACTTTATTTGATGATCTCAATCCCTTTCCTTTCTCGTATTAGCATCAAATTTAGGTTTAGGTTCCCTATGATGTGGGAAACGTTTTGATACCCTTTTTAAAGTTTTGAGTTCGTGGGCTCGTGGGATGGTAAGCCCATTTTGACACTGATTATTTTCATATTTTTAAGGATATACTGGATTTATATTGATGTCTAGAGTATGTTTTTTAGAGTTGTGGGAGCTCATTTGCACTAATTTGGCTTTTTAGAGCAATCCAGGCTACCTTTGACGTTTCATTCGTGAGCACTTTATCAAAAAATAGGTAGACTATGTTTACGATCTTAGACTGGGCTTATATAGGAAATAAATGTGATAGATATACATCCTGGTGTTGGAATATCTAGGTTAGTACCCATGACCCGATTCACTCTTTTCATCCATATTTTTAGCTATGTATTATTGTTGCATTTGCAATATTAGGCATATAATGATCATGACTGGTCTGGATAGACTCTGGAACATAGACGGTGGGTTATTAGGAATGTCCATGAGTCTTGGACGTCAACTTGCTTGGTTATTATTGATGTAGTTATTGAACCTACGTAGGGTCGTAAGGCTTACCTGTGATATTATTTGTGAATGTGCATACCATTATGAAAACTGGTT
>JBDJHY010275940.1:0-10280 GCA_039654485.1 Withania somnifera
TTTGATGCGTATTTCATACACGAACTATGGACCGTAATGAGGTTGGGTAGGGGTTTAAACTAGTAATTAGAGCTTAGTAGCTATCCCTCGGTTTAGGTTGGTGTCTTTAGAGCCGATCTAGGTAGGATGCTTTGTTGTGCATTACTTGTGCTATTGATTGTTTGTATTACGAGTTGGGGTCTTTCAGTTATTCTAGGGTCCTTAAGCCGCAGTCTTAGCCTTTATTTGATTTGCGAGCATGCATTGGACAGTTACATGGTGACTTGATTTTGATACGATAATAACTTGAAACTTGTTTTATGTATATTTATATCCTCCACAACTGCTCTTATGAACAGTATGGAGCTATTTTACCACACTATCTGAGACTATTTTCTCATATTCACTGTGATTTCTGGGCTTCCCTACAGGGCGGCAGTTGGATCTTTTGGGACTGGAATTTAGGTCGGTATGGCTGCACTTAAATTTTTACTGAGCTATTTTATACGGACTGAGCCTGAGTGTTTGGCCTCTCGGCCCTAAGGAATTCGTCATTGGATGCCTTTTTACAAGGATTTTGTACGTAGGATTGGATCCCTTCACAGACCTTCCGACCTGGGTCGCCATGCCTAGTGTATGTTGCATAGATGGGAGAGGGGTATACTGGGGGAGGTTGGGGAAGTATACGGGATACCTTCCGTGGGTCCACTCCTAGCTGAGTCATGTACCGGGGAGGGTGCGTTCAGGCACTTATTTACTATTCTATCACCCCTTTTGCATGACATTCTTACTCGTTGATTTTACCCTTAGGGACTTACTAGGGAAGTACCAATTAGGTTATTGGTTCCCTGATTGTACCCACCGGTAGTATGGGATGCAGACCGGCTTTGTTTATAAGTAAACTTTGCTGCTCCTTTCTAACTCTTATAGATACTTTCGTATACTTATTGCAGTTTTCGTTAGCCTGGCTTTTTATTAGTTTGGTATTTTATTATTGAACCTTCTTGCAGCTCCAGGCACGTGTCGCGTTGGGTCATAATTCACTCATGGCCAAGTCTTCTATGTAGTATTTGACTAATGAGTTTCTTTCAGTTTGTTAGTGGACACTGCACACACACTGACAACTGACTTTGTACCGTGCTCACTAGTTGTTATTATCATTGTCTCATTTTCATACATTACGTATTACTGCTTTTTTGCTGATTTATTTTCTTTTACCTTATCTGTGCTTACTGACACTCTGTCGGCCTATGATGCCTATTGGGTACCCGTTTTTTTGGTACTCATGCTACACTTCTACATCTTTTCCTGATGTAGGTACTGGTACGAGTTTTTTGGGCGGACGTGATCGAGCACAGTAACTGATACTTTTTTTAGATATTCGATAAGCAATTGCGTCCTTGTTGGCAGGTTTTCCTATCAGTATGAGAGCTATCCTAGTCGATCTTGGATAGCTATTTCCCGTAGGTTGCCCTAATCAAGGTTGTATTTTGCACTCATGCATATAATGCTCTACAGCCATGACACCAGGGTTTGAGAGTTATTTCCGGTTGGGATTTTTATTTCACATCTCTTTTATATTTTCCTTCTCTTCATCTCTTTCTTTCTTTCTTTTGGGTTCTCGTTACTGGCCCACAGCTACTCGCTCTGGGCCAGGATCAGTCTTGTCTACACGTGAGGTGTAGATGCCATCGCAATCTGATTTATGGGTCGTGACATAAGGACAGTTAAGATTTAAAAGATTACCCTCTTTCGTCTTGTCATATACCCTTGCTTTGTAGTCGGCTTTGGAGGGGGTAGTGTTACGACCCAATTTCTCAGATCATGATGTCACCTACTACACCACCAGTAGGAGAACCAAACCCCATAGTCCATAGCTGAAGCGGAGGACTACTACATTTAATGAGGAAGAATATCGAAAGTCATATTAAAATAATAAAAGTTGCAGAATTAATTAAGAAAACAATAACTACCCAAAATTCGGTATCAGCGTCAAACGAACCTCTAAGTAAAGTATCATAAAAATGAAATGAATATTGTATAAAGTATCTCCAAAATACAATCAAGATCAACAAAACATAGTCTAAAGAGAAGCAGGACAAAGCTGAACGCCAAGCTCACCATGAATCTCTGAGGTGAATGGAATCTGAATGAACAGCGGTCTGTTTATCACGAACTGGAACCTATACTTGAATATACGCATGTGCAAGTGTAGTATGAGTACAAGTCGTCGAAGTAACCCATACTCAGTAGGCTTTGAGGGCCCACTGAGTGCATAACTATAATAAATGCAGTAACTAATAAAGTACAAGAAAAAGGGGTCACAGAAACAAATAGGACAATACAGTAAACTAGCAACTCAGATACCAAAAAGTGTCACATAGACAGATAGTGCCAGCCATTCACATAACATTATCACAGGTAATAGAAAAGAACGTAACCAACATCCTCCCAGCAATATATGTGAAATATAATGCAATAAATAATAGTGTCAAGAAAGATAAGGATAGAACATGGTCGGTATACCGGTAACCTCAAGTAAAAGGATAGTTGAACAATAACCGCAAAGAACTAATCCCAGATAAGACGAAACCTCAAGTAGCCGGTAATAGCAGATAAGTAGTAATATAAATGATAAAGTCAATCAATTAAATGTTTACAAGTCCCCCATAAGGAAGCACAATGTACACACAAACATACTCACCCATAGGCCCCCCAATCCGACCTATGAGCATACTGAAGAAAATAAGTGCCAAAAATTTACAAACACATGATCTTCATAGAACCTCACATCCCACTTTTAGAACCAAAATGAATCAAAATCGGCACATAGTGCCTCGCAATGATGTTATTCCATTGGCATCTAGTGCCTCATATCAGTATTATCATATCAAAATATCCACTAGTCGTACACGGTTGATCATGGTGTTCAATGCTGAAGTATATCAGTGTATGGTAGTATCACCTATGGTCATCAATAATCATTAGCATCATATCTCCACCACCGCTAGTTCCATGCATTTCAAAAAGCTGTACTTATTGTTGTACAATGACGGTCTCAAGTCCCAGGGCTATACTCACTGCCGAATGGAGTCGGTCTCAAGTCCCAGCATTTGTTAGTAAAAATAGATGTATATGTATGTCCCTATAGCAAGAGGTAAAGCTTGGACTAAAATAAGTAAAAATAGTGTTACCGGGTGCTCGATGCCATATCAAGACTAAAACAAGTAAAAGACAATTACTTATAGTATTATTATTATTTTCTAATTTAGATATTAATATTACCATGAATTTCTATCATCAAATCATCTGTCATAGATCCTTATCATCAATTTATCTGCTAGCCATCAAGGCTCATAATCAGAAGGTGATACTACCCAGCCCCAATGCACTCTCATTGAAGACTTAGGCTCAGTCTCTCCATGTCATGAATACCCAACTTATCAACAACACATATATACATGAACATATATAATCATGAGATATCCACATCCTATGCCTTGCATAAGTATCTATAATTAAATGCTAAGTCTCGAGCCCCATATCACTCTGGTGCCAACATATCAATATCTACATAGAAAGGATGAAAGAACAGTACTGGGGTGTTATATGACCTAGCTAAAATACCTAACGACGATATTTAGTACAATTATTAAAGCTATAAATCCAGAGATAACATCACGGAGCCTACCTGTCATCCGACGACAAAGCTTTACAATAACATGAATCATACTCCAACTGATATCAAATATGCTCCAAACAATTTGAAACTTGTGCCAATGAATTCTATATATTAATACGAGTCTAACAGTGTATTTTTTTCTAAGTTTCAAACTGGGTCCAAAATCGGGCCTAAAATGAGCTTACGAGGCCCGCTTGCCAAAACCGCAAACAAACTTCATCACGGGGTTCCCAATCCTGATAGGAACTCGTGCTCCAAATTTGAGCACAATGAGAATGCGGGACGGTATTCAAATCATCCCGCACAGATTTTACCCAAAAATGGTTAAAGGTTCAATATTTACGATTATAACGTTTGAATTATGATGATTTAATGATCCTAGGAGTAATGTATATCTAATTAATGAAGAATTATACAAAAATAATCAGATTATGGGATGATTTCATCAACTTCATACTTTAGGCCATTAATGGAGGAAAATAAGGAAGAAGAAGAGAAGGGAACTTGCCCAAAATCGTGTATAAATCGATGAAGGATGTTGAGAAGAAATTCCTTAGACTTGGAATGGTGTTTGGAGAAGTATTTGTCGCCCTAGAACTGAAGAATCAAGGTTTTTGGTTGAAATAATACAGAAAAGAGTTGCTGCAGGATTTAATACTGCCAGGTGTACTTCTACGCGATCGCACCCAACTTCCGCGATCGCGCTGCCTGGAGTTAATTACCTATTGTGATCGCGTGGGGTGTTCTGTGATCATGAAGAAGAATTTTACTGGGAGGCATATCGATCATGTGATTCATGATACAATCGCACAAAGGGAATAACTAGTTCATCGTGATCGTGCCTCAAGGGCCACGATCGCATAGAAGGAATTCTGCACCAATTGTAGATCCTAACTGCAATTTTCTTGATTTCACAACCAGGTACTCGGGGATCAAACGGAGTCTAATTTTTACAATAAATATATTCAAACAGCATGGAAACAACATTTCAGACTAACTGGAATCAACAAAACTGAATTCTGAGGTCGTTTACTCAAAATGAACCCTCAAACCAAAAGGATCCAAAAGTGCATTTTCTACCAATACCCCAAAATTGCAACGACTAGTCCAAAAATTATACCAACACTTTCCCTAGCCTAAAATCATCATTCTAGAAAGGTTAGAATTGTCAGAATTCCAATTCGACACTCCGAACATCGAATTACCACTCAAGCTCCACTTTAGGCCATAAGCTTAACTAAAATCCACAATTTTGCATAACTTGCAAGCGAAACCTCCAAAACACAAACTGAGGGTCAATATTGACTTTGTTTGGTATTCTGGAGCTAAAGAAACTATTAAAATTAAATTCTAAGATCGTCTTGAAGGAAAGTTGACTTTTCTCAATGATTACTTAGTTTTAGGCTCTAAAATAAGGAATTTGAGATATTTCCCGACTGAGTCGCTAGGGATCCAAACTATCGGTTCCAGCAAGTCATAAATCACTTAGGAAAACTACCAAAATGCTCTAGAATGCAAAATGTCATGTATCTGTCATAAATAACCATGAGGGTCATTACAATTGGGGTCCGATTTCAACATTTCATTTATGAAATCCTTAAGTAAACGCTATTTTGAACTCAGAGAAAGTGACAAAAATGATCTTTGGGATCATATAAACTGAGTAAGTCCCAAAAAAAGTCATAATTACAAAGGAATTACCCCTACAAAAACTGCAAGGGATCCACCCTATTGATCCCAACAAGTCATAATTGACTTGGGGCAGTTACAAGAATGTTTCTAAATACACGGGGAGTTGCAAAAACAGGAAAACAACTGCATGGGTCATTACAATGTCCCCCACTATAGGACCTTTCGTCTGTGAAAGTTAAAGGAATGGAGAGGTACCTGAAGAGTTGAACAAATATGGGTGCTGGGCTCGCATATCCCTCTCTGTCTTTAAGGAAGCCTCCTTGATGTGGTGGTTAGTCCAATGAACCCTCACAATTGGAATATATCTGGACCTGATCTATATCACATCTCTACCAATAATAGCCTCAAGCTTCTCAATCTACATTAATCGATCTTCCAACTGAACTGACCTAGGGTGGAGCACATAAAAAGTCCATGGTGATCCTTTCCTATTTTAACTAAAGGATAGGAAGTCGACGCAACACACCACTCGGTCTGTGATGCTCAAACATCACTTGCTAACAGCTCAAGCATTGGGAAACAAACCCTATAACATCTAATCTCAAAAAATGCCACCAATAGTGTTATCTCAAATCTCTACACATCTTCGCTATGCCTGAACGTATGGATTACCTGGTATAGTGGGTCTCATGAATAATTTTCTAAACCAAATCATTCACTCTAGGAACACAAATTTGGTAACCCATCCACCATACCACTTTAAAGTCTACTGATGCACCGTTGTAACCACCCCTCAAAACAAACTCTCAACTATGAACTAAGGATTTGTCCTCATACTTTTTCTTTCAAATCTTATCAAATAGAGTAGGTCTAGTATCAACATGGGAGAAAACCCTACTCAGATCAGATATCTCAAATTAGATCAAATGATTATCCAACAACTGAATTTCTAAGGCTAACAGCTTCTCTGAGGCTGAGATAGAAGCTAAACTACCCATACTAACCGCCTTATGTCTTAAGGAATATGCAACCACATTCGCCCTACTTGGATGATATAAAATGCTGATGTCAGTCCTTTAGGAGATCGATCCATCTACTCTATCTGAGATTGAGCTCCTTTTGGCTTAGAATATACTTCAGACTACGATGATCAATAAAAATCTCTAATGAACACCATAGAGGTAGTGCCTCCAGATCTTGAGTGCAAAGACTACGTCGGCAACTCCAAATCATAGGTGGTCTAGTTGCGCTCATAAACCTTCTACTAGAATGAAGCATACCCAATAACTTTTCCCTATTGCATTAATACACAACCAAACCCGATACCATAAGCATCACAATAAACTGTATATGGTTGGCCCTCAACTAGAAGTGTCAGTACTAGTGCTAAAGTAAGAAAATCCTTGAGCCTCAAAAGCTAGACTCACAGTCCTCAAACCACCGAAAGGGAAAATCCTTTCGGGTCAATCTGGTCATAACATCTGCTATAAATGAAAACCCTTGCATGAATCATCTATAATACAAAATTATGAAATACAAAGTGAGTAGTAGGTCAAGGCCAATCACAAACAACTAAAACCTTAGCCAGCTCTATAGTGATACTAGCTGAAGATACAATATGCCCCAAGAAGGCAACCGAATCTTGCCGAAAAGCACAATTTGAACTTTGTATAAAGCTACTCATTCATTAAAGTATAGAGTAAAAATCTCAAATACTTCTCATGTTTCTCCTAACTCTGCAAGTAAACCAGGATATCATTAATAAACACAATCACAAAAGAGTCAAGGTATGGCCTGAATACTCTGGTCATAAGTTCCATAAATGTGGCTGGAGCATTAGTCAGTCCAAATGGAATTAGAAAAACTCATAATGTCCATAATAGGTCATAAGGAAATCTTCGAGATGTCCTTAGCATGAATCCTCAGCTGGTGATAACCTGACCTCAAGTTAATCTTCAAGAACACTACAGCACACTGAAGTTGATTAAAGGGGTCATCAGTCCATGGCAAAGGATACTTATTCTCAATGGTAACACTATTCAACTATTAGTAATCAATACATATGTGCATGTGTTGTCTTTCTTCTTCACAAATAGCATCAGAGCTCCCCATGGTGACACACTAGGGTGAATAAAGCCTTTGGCAACCAAATCCCTCGCAGAGCTTTCTGGAGCCATGTCATAAAGTGAAATAGAAAAGGCATGGTTCCTATCTCAACCTCTATAGAAAATTGACAACACACTGGGGTGGGAGGCCAGGCAACTCATCAGGGAAAATATTAAGGAACTCTCTAACAATGGGCACAAACTTAGTGGAAGGAGGATTAATGCTAACATCATAAACATAATCTAGGTAAGCAGTACAAGCCCTGGATAAAAATCTACTGGCCTACATATTGTATACCACTGGCATCGGATAGTGGCTAATAGGGCCCCGCGACACTATCGAAGACACACCGGGCACAGATATGGTCAATGTCTTGGAAAAAATCCATGATTGCATGATGTGGAGATAACCATTATATTCCTAGAATCACATAGAATCACATGAAAGTCAACAATGTCCAGAACCATAAGATCAAGCCCGAATGTCCAACCCTCATATGGTCACAACACAAGCTAGGTAAATCTAATCTACTATAATAGGCTCACCTACGGGAGTAGCCATACTGACAGGCATAAGTAAACGCTCACAAAAAATACCCAAAGGGGATGAAAATAAATGGACACATATAAATATGTACATCTAGGGTCAAATGATACTAAGCATAGCTAGTGAAAAATGAATAACGTACACTTAACTACTACATTAGAAGCCTCTGCTCGAGCTCTCCAATTAAACCATAGAACTGACGTCACCCAGTACCCTGGTGACCTCCTCTTCTATCCCCTTCACTGGCCCTCTGGCCCCCACCATAATTACCTCAGCCTACTGCTTAACCACCTCTAGCCTATGGCAATACTATTTGTAAGGACTTGACAGTCTGTGATTCTGGGTGAATGGCCCAGCAACTTGGAAAATCTCTAACATAGTGATCTATCTTACCACACTTGACACAACCATGATACCCTCCTAAAAAGTCTATAAACAGAACTACCCTAAACACCACGGCCCTGAACCTCAGTAGATGCGCCCTTGGCAGGCTAGCTACTTTGAATTTCACTAGCTGATGGTAAGAAGGCTTAAACCGTCCTACTAGACTCTCCATGGTATCGCTTCCATGGATGGTGTTGTGTGGCTGCTATAACATGCCCTAGAAGATCGAGATTCGCTAAAATTTCCCTGACAGCACTATCTCTTAGTGCCACCCCCTTAGGCTAAGCGACAATGCCTTAATGTGATGGTATTTTACGTTACATTGGGCACTTTAAACCCTAAAAATAGAGCATGTTCTTGACTGATAATAGTGTGTTTTAATCTATTTACTGAGTATTTATAGGGTTAAGTCAATATGAAGAAGTTTGGAGCAATTATAATAGAAAAATACAGTTTTTATATGATTAAGAGACAATTCGCCTGTCACTAAACGAATCTTCTAACCTAGACATCCAACCGAAATGAAACTGATTAAACCGCCTTAGAGAAATGATTGATAAAACAAATCATCTAATGACAGATGATTCACCTGACCCTGTCACCTGCCTGATCCTTCACTAGATAAAGATTAAGAACCAGGCGGTGTCAACAGATGTTCCTTCTGTAGGGATATAGTTCGCCTAAGGGGGTCGTCTATTACGAAGTTCACTAGATAAAAGAGGTGACCTACAAAAGACCAGATCCATATGTCACCACACAATTCATCTAATGTCTTGCCCAATCTGAACGAAGGCCCAGTTCGAGTTTCTGATATTGCACCTACACCCATACTCTATAAATAAAAGAATTAGCATAGTTTTAAGGGACTTCAGAGAAATATATAGAGAGAATTAATACTTGTAATTTTAGGGTTTGATACCCATATTCTTCCAAGAACAAAAGTGTTGAATTCCTTGATCATCATTCTAAAATTAATTGGAAGTTTAATTTATTTGGTATGTTATTCACTACTTGATAGTTTCAGTGTTGTATGTTGATATCAATGATAGGCTAAAAGTCCAACCCTAGGGTTGTGGGAACCATGGGTTAAACTACATTAGGATTGTAATTTACATAGGTTTGTTTCATCTATTCAGATGTATGAACATAATCTCTATATAATAAATGATTTTTAGTGGTTGCAAGTACTAGAATACACCTAGGTTTAACTAGCACTAACCCTGTGGTTAAAAATAGGAGTTGAGATCATGCTAAGAGATTCAGGCCATTAAACCTTGTCAAATGGTTGCTGCTATAGCAAGAGTAATCATCTTGAGTTACCACAATAAGTGCTACGCACTCATTCACATCCCTAACCTGGCGTAAAAGAGATTTGGTTAAGATTAAAGGTTGAGAAACACTTAAGTAAATAGCATTATACTTGTATGTAACTCTACATTTAGTAAAGATTGCACAACCATATAAGATTATAATCCATAGTTTGGTTAAACCCTGGTGAACATGAACCTAGGTTAATGACACACTTAACTCATTTTTTAATTGTAAGCATTAATAACGAACATTGTTATACAATTAATCCCCCTTTTTTCTTTTTGTTCATAGCTAGAAAGAAACGCTAACTATTAGCTACTGCTACTGGGCATATACCTAATACCATATTCCTTGTGGAATTAACCCCAACATAGTTGGATTCTATATTTGGACAATGATCACTTATACTTTACAGGGAAGTGTAATTTGAGCATTATCAAATTTTGGCATTGTTGCGGGGAATAAGGCTATCGGTAAAGTCCAAGTATAGTGACTATTAGTTAGGGTTATTTCTAGTTTTCATGTTTTGTGTTGTTTTTGTGTTCTGCTGGGCACAGGTAGTGCATACCAAATACTCGAAGTCTGGGAGCACCTCTATTTCCTTTCACTTACTGAGATATCAAGAACTTTTGCAAGAAAG
>JBDJHY010275950.1:0-19755 GCA_039654485.1 Withania somnifera
AGAACTTTGTACTCTATGTTTTTGGTGATGAACACTTGATTTTGAGATTGGAATGATGAATAATGTTGTAGTGTGTTCCTATCATCTGTTCAATCACTCTTGAGGTGTATTTATAGGTTCCCAAGTCGATATAACCATTGGTGAAGCAAATCTTACCTTTATGACTCATTGAATTGTTGCATTTAATGCTTCTGACACTAGATTGGTCGACTAACACCTGTAATTAGTTGACTAGTTCTTTATTTTTGTCGACTAATTTACTTTCCAGTAGCCAAACTTGATTTGTACTTTTGGTCGACTACTTTGATATTTCGGTCGACTAAATCATTTTCCAGTACCCTACTAAAACTCAAATTGGTTGACTAACTCCTGGATAGGTCGACTAGTTTAGTCCTATTTTGGTCGACTAGTTTACCAAATTAGTCTACTAACCCTCTACTGTTTCTTTATAGTTTTTGCATTTTGAGCACTTGGAATGCCTCAAAATGAGTCGATTAAGCTTCGAAATGTTTCTTTGACATACGAGCATATCCACGAACATATCCTTTGATTTGTAGGAGTTCCATTAACATTGAATCTTTGAATTAATGGTTTGGTCATCAATCAAAACATAATGGGAGGATTCTAGTGAACCAACCTTGGTCCAACAACTAGTCTCGTCTTTCTTTTTCATAAATAATAATGGAGAAGACGACAGTGAAATTCTAGGGTTGATAAAGCCTCTAGAAATAAAATATTGAAGTTAAACAATGAGCTCCCGTAGATCTACTAGAACAATGCAATAAGGTGCAATAGAAACAGGCCTAGTGCCCATTCCACCACTATAGAAAAATTGACAACACGCTCGGGTGGGAGGCTAGGCAACTCATCATGGAAAATATTAAGGAACTCTCTAACAACAGGCACAGACTTATGAGAAGGAGGATCAAAACTATCATCATGAACATAAGCTAAGTAAACAATACAACCCCTAGCTAATAATCTACTAGCCTACATACTGGATACCACTGGAACCAGAGAGTGGCTAGTAGGGGCCCGTCATACTACCGGAGATACACCGGGCACAAATAAGGTCACAGTCTTGGAAAAACAATCCAGGATCGCATGAAGAAGGGATAACCAACTCATTCCCAGAATCACATTGAAATCGACCATGTGCAGAGCCACAAGATCAACCCGAGTATCCAACCCTGTACAATTACAACACCAGCTTAGTGAATTCAATCCACCATAATAAGCTTACCTACGGGAGTAGCCACACTCATGGGCATAAGTATAGGCTCACATATAACACCTAAACTGGGTTCAAAGTACACAAACACATAGGAATAAGTAGAACCAAGTCAAATAATAAATAGGTTGGCCGGTGACAAAAGATAACGTGCCCATAACTATTGCATTAGAAGCCTATGCTCAGATCTATCAAGTATGACATAAAACTGATGGAGCCCATCACCTTATTGACCTCCTTCAATATCCACTCCTCTGTCCCTCTTTCCTATACACAACTTCTTCGAACACTGCCTAACAACCTCTAACCGGTGGCGATACTATTCTTATGGGCTTGAGGGTCTATGCTGCTGGATGAATGACCCAACACCGTGGAAAATCTCTGACATAGTGATATATCTTACTACACTCAAAACAACCATGATAATTTCCTCGACCAGAACTATCAACTGGACTACCCCATCCACCAAATCCCTGAACCCCAGTAAATATGCCCTTGGTGGGCTGGCTACTCTGACACTGCTGGCTGATGGTAGGAAGACCCGAACTAGTCTACTAGGCTTCCCTTAATACCTCTACTATTGTTTTTACTGAGATACACATCTATCATACCATGCCGCAGAAGATTGGGATCTGCTAAAATCACATTAGCGGCACTGGCTCTTGTCGCTGCCCCTTTGGGCTATGCGAAATAACCACTGCTAATAATGGACTGCCCTAAGAAAGTAATAACTCAACGTCTACCTATTACTATGGTATGAATACAGCTGCAACGCAGTGAACCTACTCCATATCCTTTAGCATAATAGCAACCCCATCCCTCAAAAACCGCGTGAATTAGGCATCATACTCTAAATATGTCATCGATCCTTGTTGTAAGTCAACAAACTAAGCTATGAGTTCCTCAAGAACACTCATGGGAACACACTGAGCCATGAATACATCCATAAAATGACTCCATGCCCTAGGTACGGACCCTTCTGGTCTACTCTCTATATGACCTCCACCAGGACTTAGCCCGACCCTCTAACTGATACCCAATGAAATCAAGTCTATAGCCTCTCCTTACACTCTACAATAAACTCATAAGGGTCCTTTCTAGAATTACCAAAAAAATCTTGGGGGCCCCATACACATAAAATGACCAAGCATCTTTCAATCTTCAAAAGTCATAATACTATATATAGGTTGGGGAGGCTCATCAGCTGAACTAGTAGTACTTTAGGAACATGCTTTGGGGGAGGAAATACGGGTACCACTGGTACCAGATGAAAAAGAGAAGATGGAGTACTCTATGCCACTCTTTGAGCTGAAGTTTGACCCTCATTAGTAGGGGTTCTACCAAACATACAATCATATGCTGCCACATCTCCCTAAGTGCATCATCTGAAGATGTCTGTATCTGTAGTGGAGGTAGATCTGTGGGTGAAAACTCATCCCGCTTAAATCTAGCTTGGTCTCATACACGGGCTTTGGCTCTAATCCATCCCCTAACTAGAGCTCATTTCCAAGGCAAGGTGTCGACCGTGTACGGACCATCTGTGAAGGAATAGAACCAAGATAAGTAACCAATATCTAATGGGCATGATTAGTTATCCCCTCATCATGTGGTCTTGGATTTTTTTCAATACCTTTATCTTATATGTGCCTGGTGTGCCTCCGGTAGTAAGGCGGGGTATTAGCCACTCTCTAGTGACAATGGTATCCTATATGTAGGCTAGTAGATTCTTAGCTAGGGGTTATACTGCTTAATTATCTTATGTTCAGGATGTTAGTGTTGATCCTCCTTTTCTTGAGTCTGTTCCTGTTGTTAGAGAGTTCTTGACATTTTCCCTGATGAGTTGCTTGACCTCCAACCCAAGAATATTTTTGACTTTTCTATAGAGTTTGAGTCGGGCACTAGACCTACTTCCATCTCACCATATTGCATGGCTTCATCAGAGATTCGAGAGCTTAGTGTTCAACTTCAAGATCTGGTAGCCATAAACTTTATCCATCCTAGTGTTTCATTATGGGGAACTCGAGTGTTATTTGTGAAAAATGAAGACTTCTATGCACAAGTGTATTGAATATAGACATTTGAATAAGGTTACCATTAAGAATAAATATCCTTTGTCACAGATTGATGACCTATTTGATCAGTTTTATGTTGCTGAAGTGTTCTTGAAGATTGACTTGAGGTCGGCTTATCACAAACTAAGGATTCAAGTTGAGGAGATCCCGAAGACTGCCTTTCAAACCCTATATGGACACTATAAGTTTTTGGGTATGTCATTTGGGATGACTAATGATCTAGACACATTTATGGATCTTACAACAAGAGCTTTTAGACCATACCTTGATTCTTTCATGATTATGTCTATTGATGATATTATGGTTTATTCTCAGAGTTGGGAACAACATGAGAAGCATTTGAAAGTTGTACTCATGACTTTAAGGACTAAACAACTTCATACGAAGTTCTTAAAGTGTGATTTTTAGCTAGATTATATTGCATTATTGGGGTATGTTATATCTCCCACTAGTAGCGGTGTAGATCCGGTGAAGGTTTCATTCGAACGTAATTTCCCTCAACCTACTACTTCCTCTGAGGTTTGTTTTTTTATTTTATTAGATGTCTATTATAGACAATTTGTGCAAGGCTTTTCATATATAGCATTTTTTATGAGAAGATTGACTAGGAAGGAGGTTTCGATGGTCTTGTCTAACTTTTTGAGGCTCAACGAGTTTCTCACTTTAGTGCTAGTATTGACACTTTGAGTTGAGGGCCAGTTGCAAATAATTTATTGTATGCCTCTGATATTGGTTTAGGGTGCATGTTGATATACCAGGGTAGAGTCATTGCGTATTCTTCACATCAGTTAAAGGTTCATAAGCACAACTACCTTACCTATGTTCTCGAGTTTGTCCCAATGCTTAAACTATCAGTAGTTGAAGTTTGAGCATCGTAAAATAGAGGATTATTGCAATGATTCCCTATCCCTTAGTGGAAATTAGAGAGTATTACCATGGATTTTATTTTAGGACTCCCTCGTACTTCCAGGGTTCATGATTGTATAAGGGTCATCATGGATCGATTGACTAAATCAACTCAACATTTACCGACTTCACTATTTTGGAGTTCCGAAAGGCTTGCGGCCTTATATGTTAGGTAGGTTTTTCGCCTATATAGGGTTCCATTTTATATCATATTCAATCAATGTATGCATTTTACGTTATGTTTTTGGAGAATGGTGCATTATGAAATGGGTACAGAGGTAGCTCTGAGTACAACTTTTCATCTGCAGACAGACAGACAGTTTGAGCAGACCATTCAGGTACTCCTAGATATGCTTCGATCCTGTGTTTTTTATTTTAGGCATAGATGTGATTACACTTTGTTTTTTTGGAGTTCTCCTATAATAATAGCTACCATTACAACATCCATATGGCATCATTTGAGTCATTGTGTGACATGCATTGTAGATAATCGATCGGTTGGTACAATAGTGTTGCGATTCTTCCCCGAACTGCTAACTTAATTCGATATACCACAGAAAGAGTTTGAGTTATTTAGGACATGCTACTGATAACACAAAGTCATCAGAAGAGTTATGTCAATCGTAGACTTAATCCCCTAAAGTTCAGTCGGTGGATGGTATTTTTATGGGTTTCACACATGAAAGGCGCTATGAGATTTGGTCGGAGAGGCAATCATAGACCCAGGTTTATTGGGACACATGAGGTTATAGCGTATCGATAAAGTTTCTTATAGGTTAGACTTACCTCCAGAGTTAGCCTTCGTTCATACAATGTTTCATGTTTTTATGCTTCACTATTATGTGTCGGATCCCTCTCATGTACTTTATTATGAATTAGTTAGTTTGGACAACCGATTGACTTATGTTGAGAAATATGAGACCATCATTAATGGAGATATGGTACTGCTCAAGTCTAGAGATATTCCAGTTTTAAGGGTTCATTGGACTCACCACCCAGTTGAGCAGGCAACTCAGATGCAGAGATAGATATGCGAGTCCAATACCCTTATTTGTTCGACTCTCCAGTACTCTCTCTTTTCCTGAACTTTTGGGGATGAAAGTTTCTGTAGTGGGGGATGTTTTAATGAACCTCGAAATTCTTTTCATATTTTAATAACTCTACCGTACATAGAGCATCTCAGTAACTACCCCAAGTCATTCATGGCTTGTTGGAAATTATAATGTATCCAGGGCTTACTCAGTTCATATGATCTTGAATTTAATTTTTATTTGATTCTATTGAGTCTGTAATACCGTTTATATGAAGATTCATATATATCTTGTTGAATTCGAACTCTATTTTTTCTCCGAGCCTCAAATATTAAAATTGAGGCTAGCTAGGGGGCCAAAGAATCGCGATCGTATAGCCTGGTTCCCAATCGCATAGGCTGGGCCCCTTGCTCATTGCAATCTAGTAGCGGTGGGATACTGTCATGACCCGACTTCTCAGAGTCATGATGTATATTAGCGGTTCTTAAGACATTGACATTGGGTTTTGGGAACTTTCCGAAATTATTGTATGATTTGTATTACATCTTATTGTTCTTCCGCATATACTGTAGTAGTCCTCCGCTTCGGCTACGGACTACAGGGTATGGTTCTCCTACTGGGTGGATAGTAGGTGCCATCATGACTTCGAGAAGTCGGGTCGTGATAATAAGTATAACTAACATGATGAAAATGGTGATCAAAACTAAGTATCGACCATACATGTTGTACGATCACACTATTAGTACTATATACTCACACAGTCTGAGAGAAAGGAATCCATAGCCTACCTAGGCATATGCGAAGAGCCTCAAAAAGCATGCAAGAGCCCAAATCTCTACAAAAAGGCCCTAAACACCTCGGAAGTAGAAAAATCATAATGTATGAGTCAAGGAGAAAAACAAGACCCATATTGCTAAGTTCAACTCTAGTCGGATATCAGGCTTAAAAATGGGTCTGTGGGCGTCACAACCAAAAAATTAAAATGAAAAGTACCAGAATGAAGGCCTCAACTCAAGGAACATATGGTTCGGATTTGAGCTCAAATGGACCGTAAATAGGTATCTGAAAGATGCCATAATGTATGCAAATAATTGAATAATTCCAAGAAATAAAATGCGGGAAACGCATCTAAAATCAATAGAAAATGACCACCAACACAATCCCCAAGCTTATCCGATAATTACCCAGATAAGAGTCAAAAATAAATACCTTACTTAGACCAAGGAATGGAAAACACTGTTAAAGATCCATGACATCAAGGATTAAGGAAGAAGAAAGAGAAGCAAAACTCACCTTAAGTGGTGGAGGACACTAAGAAGCACTTCCCACAATACCCAAAAAGCCTACCCAGAAAATAGAGATAATTCCCAAGATAAGGGATCAATAAAAGAGAAGAGGAAATGAAAGTTATGTCTGCACAATAGAGGAAACTGCCATTTATAGATCTAGTGGTAACTTAGCGCGATTGCATCGCCGGAACCCGACCCAGCGCAAACGTGTCCCACCAACGCAACTGCACTAAAGGAAATGGAATGGATTTAACATAATCACATCACCATAGTGTGATCATAGCAAAGGAAATAAAAGATGAATTATTGTGATCGCGTCAGCCTAGTGCAAATGCGCTGAAGAGATGGAACCTACTGATTTTTTGCAACAGACGAAATTCCAAACTAGAATTTAGAACAAAAACAGAGACCAACAGAAACACAACAAATATGTAATTTGCATGAAAAATATATTCCAGACTCAAGCAAATCAATGAGATAACCAACAAAGGTCGTTTACCAGATAAGAGCCCCTATCCCAAACTAGCCAAAAGTGTAAAAAACCCAACAAACCTTCCAAATTGAGTCCGTACACCTTGGAAAGAGTACAAATAACCCTAAAAACCAAATTTGACATTTCAGAGCTGATGGAAGCGTCATTATCTTGAAATAGCACTCCGATAACCAAAAGCCCTAGGGTCAAACTAAACTCCAATTGAATTGAATTTCTTCAAAATAGCTCAAACTCAAACAAAAAAACCCTAGGAAATGAACTAAAGGTCCAACTAGACCAAAATCAGCATTATGGAGCTAACGAAACTATCGAATTTTATTCCTAGCTCATTTTCTAAATATTAACTCTTAAGTTCCACTATTTCAAGGTTAAGCCTTGAAAAAAAAGGGAAACTAGGATAAAAAGCAACAAAACTGCTAGGGAATTGAACTACTGGTCTCGGCAAGTCATAAATGACTTGAAAAAGCTATAGGAAAGCTCTAAAAGATGAATTCACAAAAAGACACGATAATGGCCTGGGAAGGTCATTATAACATCCACCACTAAAAGGATAAGAGGACGTATTGGTCTAGCATACCCTTTCCCATACATCAACTAACCCATCCGACTAGACAATGCATCCGATGAACCTTCTCCACCAGGACCACTCTGGGCCCTCGGCCAAGGAGTGCCTCCAAAAAGAAATCACCAACTTCCTTCCTACTCCATACCATGTCAAGCTGAACCAAACTCTCTCACCATAAAAGGAGAATCTATAGTATGGAACCACGGATCGAATCCAGAAATAGAAATAACACAGACCAAAACCAACCCATAACTGATGAGCAACCAAATATCTTTTTAAACAACACATTTAAGTTGATCAAAAACCAACACCCTGCTAGAGTCTACCAATAAAGCTACATTGTCACCACCTCTACTACACAGTCTCAACCTCTAATCCCAATTATGCCACATCAAAGGTCACTATAACTATCCGCACAAGCTCACCACCCAGAGACCAGATCACTAAACACTAGGATTAGTGCAAAATAGGAAGAAACCAACTCTAACCTCCTACCTATCTTAAGGGAGTATTCACCCTCCAACCCACTGCTCCAAAGGAAATACCTGTTCATTACCAAGCCTCAAAAGAACTCTAACCCTTAACTGACAAGAAAGCACCACAAAACTGCAACTACAAACCTACACTCTACAAAAATCTAGCTCCCAACACCATATAACACTACCATCTAAACCATACTTTCGTTGCACAACTCCAAGACATACGGTCAGAACCACTAAGGACAGCTAGGATGCATAGCCAAACCACCTCCTAGAAGAAATTAAACCAACTACAACACTACAAAGGACATTGAGGCCTGCATAGCCACCCTCAAACAAATTGAACTCATAGCGCTAACCCAACCAAGCAAAGCATTTATAGAGGCTCAACACACCCGATACACCACTAAAAGGAACATAGCCATTCTCCAGGATAGCTATACTAGCCTACACATAAGATCTGACCCCCTAAATGGTACGAACAAAGGATATAAGGGAAGAAAGGAAAAGATAACACTTACGCTAACAAATGGAAACTAAGACAGTCTGCGAGTAATTATCCATTAGAGGAAAGAAATGATCAAAAGAGGAAATGGTCATCTACCACATCGGCTACCTACGCTGGTACCCAGAGAACAACATCTCGGAAGAAGGGACAAACATACTACAAAGCAGGTCTAAGGAACTAGAAAATTCCAAAAAACACCCGAAAACCATATAGCACTACCAGAAGAACCAAAGAAAGCACAAAACATGAAGGACAGAGGAGTACTTTCGAGAACCAACCTCCGAGTCCGCTAGAAAAATAGACCCTAATTTAGAGATGACTAAGATATCCCTAACACTTATTAGAGGTACATGGACATGGCTAATTTAATAGTCGTGTATCAATAGGCTAGAACCACATGAAAAAAAAGGGTAACTTATTTATTCCTGAAACATTACCATAATCAAACAACCAACCTCAAAAACCAATAGAACATCCTAAAACTATCATAAACATAAAAACATAGTCACCCCTAGCATCCACCACTAAAATAAACCTCTCCTGATGTCCACGCAATCCACACAAAGATAGATGACAAAAATTCTAAGAACTAAACCCAGAGTATCCATCACAACGAGAGAATCACTTGGCAGATTTTGGAGGCAACCCTCAACAATATATGCATCATCATTGATCAGAGGAAAAAAGGTATTTGGAAGGGTCTGTTAATCAAAATAACTATAACCTCTGCAATTGGGGCATCTCATAGCTCAAAATTCAATCCTTCCACAAGAAAAAATAGTACCACTGTGACCAATGTCCTCCCTAACAACCTACTAAGGCGAAACTTCAACAGATGTTGATAGAACAACTCCTCACTTAGGGTAGTCCCTAGAATAATATCCTAAAACTCTACACTCAAGACATCCCTCCAAGGTCCAGCTCCTAGTTAGATGAGGATAGTCCCTCATGAAATGCCTAAAATTACCACACTTAATGAACCCCTCAAAGACCTATTCTTGACACGCCTCCTAGGTACTCCTCCATGAACACCACTACTCTGAGAACCCGAGAGCAAACCAAAGTAAACATGACTTGTCCCGTGGCTACCTTACCCTGGGTAAATATTACCTTATCGAGGCAAGGTTGTAACTGCCCTTGAACATATTGCATACTCTTGAGGACAATCCCTAGTATAGTGTCGAAACTCTCAATAGATAAAGAAACCCTTTTACTCCCTGTTTTGAGTAAGACCACTGGAAGGAACCCTATGGCCCTTTTTAAATCTAGGTAGGGCATTGCCTACCTTTGCTCGTCAGTAGAATTACTGATCGTCAACCTCATAAGTCTCAAGATACACCTTCTCTAGAGCCAAACCTATCCCATGACCTACCCATGGGTGAACCCAGTTGCTATCAAATGCTCTTATGCTGCACGGAGTGGCAAGAACAACTTTTGATGAAACCCTTCACCCTATCATGATTAGTGAGAAAAAGTGTGGGAGTATGCCTGACCATATTGTGAAATTTAGTTGCAGAGTTTCAAATGGTAGAATACCCCTACTGGATACCAATAACCCCCTATCTACCTATTGGTCCTCTTGAAATATCCGTTGGTAGCCGCGACTAACCCTGGTGCTCTAAAGATTTGGTGTGATAGCAATACCTGCTAGAGATCATGCTGACTCGAACTACTGTAACAGATGAAATACATCCCCCATGCCAGATTATGATACGCATATCTCACCTTGAATCTACCTCTGAACCACATTTCTAGCAACACAATCAAAACCCTCTCTAACGCCCACCAAAGGCCTCTTCCTAAAATATCTGAAAAAAGTTAGGTCAGGTAAGATCTTTAAGGAACCGATAGCAACACAACTAGTAAAAAGAATTCAAGAAGTGATTGTTTTCTAAGAGCGTCTTATAGCCTCCCAAAGATAAGATACATCTGTTTATATATTGATTTGTGCGACTCTACTAGACACTTGCCTTTATACCAATGATATTAGTGAACCTGAGATATATCACTCTGTCATGAACTAAATGCTCTAACTATAATGGCGCCTACAAGCCCCTACTGGTAGACAATCTAAATCGTTCCTTCCAGATAAACAAGAAGTGGACAGAACCCTAAACCCAATAATAGGAGAAAAATATTAGGTAAAAAGAAGAAAAGATATGACATAAGTACTACAATATCCGATATCTCTAAGATCTGGTATTAGAAGTACAGAAGGTATCTAAATAGACTAGAGTACATCAGATCTACACGATTCAAAATGATAAATATCTCCGACTACAAGTGGAGGTAAAAGTTGGTGCAGATGGAGAAGGGCAGCCCGAATTCCATGATCTCTAAAACTCCCAAAAATAAAAGTGCACAAGCCACATCCTCAATGATAACCCATATTAATACCTACATCACGAAAAGATGCAGAAGTGTAGTATAAGTATCAACAACAATAGATACCCAGTAGGCATCCTAGATAACTTGGCGAGCATAAGGAATAAATGTTGTAATAGATGGAACAGCGGTAAAGTCAAGGTAATAACAACAAAAGTGGTACAATTAAAGTCTAAAAATCAATACAATAGGTAAGTAAGGTAGGAAACCAACAAGGAGGGGATATAAGAAGGCTATAACGGGTATTTAAGCCATGTTCAAAAACTCATGACAGAAGGGAAGAGAGATTGAGAGAGAGAGAGAGCACCTGATCCACCTGGGGAACATCGATAACAGTGAGGGAATATGTAGGAAAAAGAGGGTAAGTAAAACTAGCTAGTTAGGTACCAAGTATCTAAGTCACGACATAACGAAGCAAGCAATAAAACAAATTATAAGGAAGGATCTATATGCAAGGACCAGCTAATTAATATGAACCAATGACAACCCTAATTATCGGTAAAGGACAACACTAGCATAACACATACCTAAACCTCCAATGCAGTAACCAGCTAAGTAAAGATCATGAACTACTGAGGAAATCCAATAAAGGTAAAGCAGAATAATCTATAAATGAAGAAAAAGTAAATTGAGAAGGTAATCACAGAAGATAGAAAATAAAGCCCACTTACACCCCACCCCATTAGTAATTACACTCAAAATAACTACTTTGGAAAATAAAATTTTTTTGATGTCCCACACCGCCTGTAGGCACAAGCAGAACATCTAAGACCGAACTGGACTCCCACTTAGATCCAAAAGGAAAAAACAAATATGGAAGTATGAAATTCAAGGGGGGACTAAAGTATAAAGTAACTATAGAATACCACATGCTCCCCCTCCAACGCGTGGCTCGGCAAGCTGGACCCAAAGGGGGGCCTTATCTATATATCTCTCCTTCCCATGTTACCCTCCTTCGAAATCCTCAATGATCCGAACTGGCAGGCCCCATGATGGAAGACTATGAGCACTCTCCCACAGCACTGGCATGCCTAATTTATGCTCATATCCATTTGTTTCTCAGGCTGTCAAGGTTGCGCACTCGAGGATGAATCATGTCTTAACACCATAATCTCAAGTCCAAAGGCTAGCAAGGCTATGGCACATGCCATATCACATTCTTAAACAAGTGCCAAGTCTCAGAACCATAATTCAAGTCCATATCCCGTGCCATAACACAGTCCAGATCCAACACGTAGTCAGGTGACCAATGGTAGTAGCATAGGTGACAGTTTAGAAATAGTGTCATATCAGTGTGAGGAAATAGCTTTTTACCCAAAAGAAGTCACAAAATGTATGCATATATACAATAGAAATCATTTTAGGTGTATTTAATGAAAAGTCCTTGTTTATTATTCCATTAAGTCATTCCGCGTCTGAAACTTGTCTCATCTCTACCCAGGAGACCAATGCATGCTCGCAAACAAAATTATCTAACATATAAAACAGCTAGCAATCTGATGAAAGCCTATACTAAAAATACATCAAAACCACCTAGGAAGTATAAATTAACTAGGCTTTGCACAACTCGGCTAGAGATCCACCTTCCCTAACCAGGACAACCAGTATTATTTTGGCCATGCAAGTAAAATAATCATAAGTCTCTGATGCTTTAACTCAATATCTAGATTGTCCAGAGGACATATCTTAAAAATATAGGCCACATATGGAACTCAACTCTATCCCACACCCTCACTCACTAGCAATATAGATACAAACCAATCCCCACAGCAAGTAACAGGCTCAAGGAGTCATGAACAGTAATAATATAACCTTGATAAGGGAACCCAAGGTTCGACGTCTAGTAAAATAATCATGGGGAAGATGATCATGAACGAAAGTCACAACTCAACCATAAAGGGATCATAAAGGAAGAAAAAATGAGGTAACAACACCCATAGATCATATGATCGCCCATAAGGCACTCCAGATCAAACCCTAGGCTGAGAAAGAATAAAGGAATGATAAGAATTACAAACATGGTGAAAAGGGTGATCAAGCCTATGTCTCGACCCCACATGCTATCCGGTCACAATATTAGTACCATATACTCACACAATCTAAGAAAAGGTAAACCTTATCCTACCTGAGCACCAACAAAGAAACTAGAAAAACATGTAAAAGCCCAAATCTCTACAATGAGCCCCAAAATATCACATAACCAGAAAAATCATTATCTACGAGTCAAGGAAAAAAATAAGAAATATATTTTCAAGTGCAACTCAGGTCTAGTATTGGGCCTGAAAATTTCTATGGGCCTCGTAGCCTAAAAAATAAAAAAATTACCAAAAAGAATGTCTTAACTAAGGGAACACGTGTTTCGAATTTAAGTTCAAACGGACCACAAATGTGTCTCAAAAAGGCCATACAATTTTATGTGGAGAAATGGAATAATTCCAAGAAAATAATGTGGGAAACATAACTAAAATTGATGAAGAAAGAACACCAACACAATCCTGAAGCTTATCCAACAATTACCCAGCTAATAGTCAATAATAACACCTCACTTATGCCAAGGAATGGAAATCACAATTAAATCTCCATGGCGCCAAGTATTAAGGAAGAAGAAGGAGAAAGAAAACTCACCTTAAGTGGAGAAAGACCCTAAGAACCACTTCCCACAATTCCCAAGATAAGGGATCAAGAAAAGAGAAGAAGAAACAAAAATTATGTCTAATAGTTTGAGGAAAGTTCCATCTATAGTTCAGGTCGTGACGCAATGCGATTAGCATGATCATGCAAAATACCCGAAACCTGACCCAGCCAGATCTCGTCCTACCAGCATGATCGTGTCCCACCAGCACGATCGTAATAAAGGAAATAAAATGGATTTACCATGATCGTGTCACCATGGTATGATATCATCAAAGTAAATAAAAGATGATTTATCACAATCGCGTCAGCCTAGTGAATTCACACTAAAGAGATGGAACATGCAGATTTTCTACAATGGCTAAAAATCTAAACAAGGGTTTAGAAATGAAAGGAGTCCAACAAAAATAAACCAAATATGTAAATTGCATAAAAAACATATTTTGGACTCAGAGGAATCGATGAAATGACCAATGAAGGCTGTTTACTCAAAAAGATACCCCATCCCAAATTGAACCAAGAAACAACTACCCACAAGACCCTCCAAACTGAGTCCAGATACCACAGGAAGCATACAAATAACCTTACTACCCCATATTTGAAATTTCAGAGCAAATGGAAGCATCAAAACTCCGATCAGGTGCTCCGACACCAAAATCCATCCCAGGCTCTAACTAAACTCCTGTTGAATTAAAATTCCTCAAAATAGCTCAAACTCAAATAGAAAACCCTAGGACATGAAATGAATGTACAAATAGACCAATGTCATTATTTTGGCGCTAATGTAACTATATAAATATGATACCAAGCTTATTTTCTTAAATTTTACTCTCAAGTTCCAATATTTCAAGGTTAAGCCTTCAAAATAGGAAAGTGAAATAAAAGGAACTAAAAATTCTAGGTAACCGAACTAATGGTCTCAAAAAATCATAAACAACTCTAGGTAGATACAAGCAATATCTAAATGTTAAAGTTGCAAAAAGACGCGATAATAGTCCGAGAGGGTCATTATACATTGACTATTTTCCCGTTTTGAATAATTCCTTGAGATTATCTGATGTTGAATGATTACTTGGGATTATTTGTTATTTGTTGATGACTTATAATTATATAGTTTCTAAGTGATTTTGTTAGACCTCCTTTGATACTTATTGTTAGGATTTGAGCATATTAGTTGCGTTTCTTAATTGAGGGCATTGAGTATTCATTTGAATTTTGTATATTCTGGCATTGTATAGTTGATTGGACATATATATATTGTTGTAGGTTCTAGTATCAGAGGATCTGTTCGGTGTCAGGGGCTTTCATTTTCCCTTTATAGTTAGATTAAGCGAAGAAGCTGCTGAGTACCGTTGTTTTGTACTCACTCCTTGATTTTATCTACTTTGTATAGGTATTGATCCCTGGACTCAGTGGCTATCTCTCTCCCCTATTAGTCTAGAAGTATTTCAAATATTCGACGGTAGTTGAGCATCTCTTCACCAGTTGTCAAAGACTTCTTTTATGATTTTATTTTATAATATCTTTACTTATTGAAGACTTTGTATTGACTTTAAGCATCCATGTAAAGAATCTTAGAGGCTTGTATACAGTGGAAACTATTCATGGGATTTAAATAAATACATATAGTTTTTTTGTGTATTCATTGTCTTATGTATTTTACTTCCGCATTTAGTAAGTTTATAGATAGTTCGACTGACCTATCGAGATGGGAAGGTAGGTTCCATCATGACTAGATTTCAGGTTGTGAAAAGTTGGTATCAGAGTTATAGGATCATAGGTTCCATTTTACAAAATACAAAATTAGTAGAGTCTCGTGGATCGGTGTAGATGCATCCATTACTTATCCTCGGGAGGCAATGGAACTTTAGAAAAACATCTCTTCATTCTTTTATTTCTATCTAGGATGGTTGATTCGCATGTGCTGATCCATACATGTTTTTGTTCAACAAATAGAAAGGACCAAATGTATCATTGACAAATATGAACATGACATTTCGGTGCCTATTTCTTGAGGTAGAGTCCAGGCCAGAGCTAGATCCAGGGGTATGACTAGGGGAGATCCCCAGTTAGAGGACGAGCCAGAGCTGACTCCCCCTTAGTCGAAGATTGAGAAGGATGAGGGAAAGGTCCCTCCTTAGTACGTCACAGACCTACTACTAAACGAAACTTTACTCAAAGTTTTAGGGGTAGTAGAGAGTATGGAACAGGGAGATATGTCGCATGGTTCACAAACTAGAGCAGAGGCAAAGACCCCAGAGTAGAGAGTTATCACTATGGTTCATGATCTAGTAGGCCAGCCACTAAAAACTCCATTTTAGGTGGGTCATCCACCCGTGGTTCAGATTCCGATAGGATAGCCACGATTGACTCAGGGATAGGTAGTATAGCCATCGATTACACATCGAGTTCATGATTTATTGATTTTGGTTGTTAAGACTGCAGGTGCAGTCGTTGTTGAGATGTCTAATGACCAGTATGTGAGGTATGAAAGGTTTAGGAATATGGATCCACCTAGGTTTCAGGGTGTCCAAGATAAGGACCCGTATGAATTTTCGTCATAACCCAAAATTTATTCGTGATGGATCCTATATTCCCACCTCGATAAGTCAATGAAACTAACAATAAAATAGAACAAAAACTAAAGTAAATGAGTAAAATACAAATATGGATTTATAAGCGAAAGTCTAACTAAGTACCCAAAACTAGGTTGCCACTATTTACAAGACACTACTAGAGTTTATACAACAAATATAGAGTCTCGATATCATCTTTAGTAATTAAAGACGTTAGAAAAATATAAGAAACTAAGGGTGCATTCATTAACAGAAAATTATTTTCAATTTTCCATCTCTAATTTTCTAAATTTTCTAATTCCAAGAAAATTATGAAAAATTCAGAAAATGCGTTCAAAAGCATACAATTTTCTAGTTTAGACTAATGAAAAATTTTGGAAAAGTAGTTTTAGAAGTTTTCCAAATTTAATGTAATTTTGGAAAATCGGATTTTCTACTTTTCTTGGAAAAAAATGGATTTTGAACATGTTTTCTACATTTTCAATTTTCTTAGAATACTTTTTTAGAAAAGTGGAATAATTTTCTGTTAATGAACGCACCCTAATCTTTTCCGAGAAAAATAAGTAAAATTATAAGGAAAAAAAATAAAATCCCTCCCGAACTTATTTAGTTAACTCGGTTTAGCACCAAGATTTACGAGGGTTTGTGTACCTTTTATTCTAGCATGAAGTTTAATTTGTACCCCCTAACAGGTGACATGGCAAATAAAATTTTACCAGCTTTTGAGAAGCGCATGAATGGGAAAGATAACATTAGAAATGGTTCAAGTTGTACATATGTAATCTTCTTATTGGTCGATATTTTGTTTTACATTTTAAATTTTCTTTTCTTTTCCTTTTTCAATCTCTTACTTTGCAAAATTCCTACGACCATCTCCCTCACTGATTATCTTTTCCCTCATCTACACCATACTCTTTTTTTTTTTGTAAATAAATTGGATTCATGGGCTTGGTTGGCCGAGAAAGACGTTCGTAGATTCCATTTTTCTCCAATGAAGTGGATCATGTATATATTTCCTTTCTAAAACATTGATTAAATCACTTCCCTTAGATCGTATGCCTTATAAATCAAATTCCTAGATTCAAAAATAGAGATTGAACCATCTCATCTTCATCGGAGCATTAGATTCCAGCGACCTTGTATAGGAGGGTGTGAGGTATTCCGTGTATTTAGTGTAGGTGCGCAAAAGCTGGTCCGGACACTATGGTCATAAAGAATAAACAAACAAATAAATAAATGAAGTGCATATTTTATAATGATACCCATATTAATTGGTGTATGATCTTTAATGAACTTGAGAAATAACTTCGAATGAGTAGTTAATACTAAGGGTAAAACTAGAAAAGAAATTATCTTTCTCTTGACATGCTAAAGCGGACAAGTAACAGTGAGTTTATATTTAGTATAGTGGATAAGTAAAAGTGAATGGAAGGAGTACATAGAACTATGCTCCATGGGGTATATTTTTTCTGTCTTTGGTAAATGTTTAACTTTTCTGATTCCCCTCATCTGATGGTGATCTCGGGTTGTAACATTACTCCGACAATTCATTTCCTTATATTTTTTTCGTACATTTTGTCTGACACACTTTTACGTAATCCTCGTTCTTACTTGTGGATTGTCTCTGTGATGCTATTAATCTGAATTTAATCACCATTCACTGAGTAACTTGAGCCTATGTTGCGTGGAAGAGAAAGGTGGATATGGTGGGTTAATAATAAGGTATAGGTAGAGCTGTCAATTTCTAAAAAGTATGGGTAGAGTTTGTGTTCTCTGGGAAAGATCTTTTGAAGTAGTGAAAGTCTGTGACAAATGGTATGAAATCATAGAAGGAAAAAAGAATTTTATGAACAGGACTATGTTTGATAGGCTTAATGTTGGGTCTATATATGTGCATGAAGTTGGCAACAGAGGGGGCACGGCAACATCTGTAGAAATTGTAATTATTCGAGCCAGTTGTACTCATATTTTTTCCGGAACTTTAACATGATGGGGAGATTTATTAGAGTGGTGGTAGTTGAAGGCAACAATACAAGCCAGTCTTATCCCTGACAATTAGAAAATTTGTAATAGAAGGGGTGAAGTAGAGGAATGAACCTGGAATGATTAATAGCGAATAGCTAGAAAACTGGCCAAAAGATGAGATAAAGGGGTGAAAGATGATTTGCTTGATCCTAGTCAGTTTCAAATTGAAAAGAGCTCTTTCAGGAGTAGGGTGGAATATCATTGCAGATGTTTGCTGGGTTCCTGAAAGAATTATTTGCAGAAGCCTCCGTGTTACATAGATACAACAATGGGACAATCGACAAATAGAAGATCCCAATAGAAATCAAGATTGAGGAGCTGAATGATAAATATTTCCTGATTGAATTTCCTTCGAGGAGGGAAGATGAACGAAATAAGATGGGAAAATGAAATTTCAGTGAAAGAGATCTCTCTAGAATGGTGGTCCCCTGGCTCAATCTGTAATTGAAGGAACTGTAATCCAGAGAAAGTGTGGCTCAAATTGATGGATATCACATCTTCAAAACTTGAGAGCTGTATCACCATGTCCATGAATTGCCTAACCCCATCCTGCATACAAATAAAGCAAAGCATTAGCAACTGCTGCATTCAAATAGAGACGATTGTTCAAAATATTATCGTGAATGTTCCTCCCTGACTAGTTACCTGTTTTTGCTTAATCAGAATGATTAGAGAGAACAGTTAAACCATTTGCTTGTGTTTCTTCTTCCACCCTCTAGAAGAACAAATCCAAGCCTGTGGTGCAAATCCATTTATTGTTAACCGGTGAATATATCTGTCTAAAATACCTCAATTTCTTCCACCTCCTGTTCCTCACCAACCCAATAAGAAAGTAGTCCAAGACACTGCAGAAGTCAAAAGGGGAAGCATATTTGTGCGTACTTCTGGTGAGAGAAAGGTATAGACCTTAGAATCGCAATAAAAAAGCAGAAAAAGATATTGTCTTGTTTCCTTTGCTACTTCGTCTGTTTTCTTCTTCTCTGATATTGCTTGTCACATGGAGGAGGATATACCAATAGCAACTAATTCATAGATAACAGAATTAAAAGAAACCATCGCTCTCACTTCCCCACTGCTCTCTCATTTGCAGGCTATGCACTTGCTTCATTCCTTGCACTTCACATTGAGCAAAATTGTTCCACCGTCATTGAAAGCAAGAACAATAGATTCTCACTTCTCTATTTCTAATCTGTAAGCCTGTGGACTTGTTCTAGAGTGAGAGCGTGATTTGTCTTATTCCTCAGGGGGTGCATCAGAGATTTTGTGTAGATAGTACATGCTATTTTAACCTCGGTATTACTCTGTAAGTTTTGCTTCTGGTTTTCTAGTCTAAAGATTAGTTAATTTCACTCATTGGTCTGTAGGTGTTGATACATCATTGCCTGCTTTGCAACTTGCCGAGGAAAATGTTGCATTAAATGGCCTGGATCCTCGAAGGATATCTTTTCTGCGGCAAGACGCAACTGAGTTCATGAAGGCTGCTGTTTCTAGAAATGAATCATGGGATATAGTTATACTGGATCCTCCTAAATTGGCCCCTCGGAAGAAGGTCATTTGAAATGTT
>JBDJHY010275951.1:0-10280 GCA_039654485.1 Withania somnifera
TAGTAGACTCTTGCGGATTGGGTACGATTGTGTCCATATCCTATCTTTGAGAGGATATAGTGACATTTTTTGGAATTTCGTCTCTTTTTCACTTTCATATCAAGTGTGCATCCTAGATGGTCTCTTGAAATTCCTTTTGTTCTTATTCATTCTTCTATAGATGGCACTCCCATAACCTTTGGAAGCAGCAGAAGATAAGAGGCCCGCCTCACTTTCAATCAGAGATACACCTAGGAGCTAACTGAAGGTAGAGTCCAATGTTGGAGACGTGCTATAGTTTGACATCCTTCAGAGATGCTACACCTATTAGAGTTTTTTTGGTTTGGCCCGAGCCTGCTCCGATTCAGCATGCACCCAGTGTCTAAATATTTTCTTATTTAGCACCTAAGTTAGCATCCGATGTGATTATCGCCATTCCAGTTCCTTAGGGCATTCATCTGGGAGTATTGATGTTAGTATTCAGGGTACAATAGATAGGGTTATTCCTGGTGTTGGGAGTTCTTCTCAAATGGGATGTAATTTTCTAGGTTTACATCATGGTCTATTATCTGGTATTGAGTATGAGAAAGGATTTCATGAGTTAGTTGGGTAGAAAACTATAGTTTTTCCTTCTAAGCATGAGAGAATGTAGAGTTTTGATGATGGATTGACCTTGCCCCTTTGTGTAGCATTTGCACCTTTTGGTAGTTGTGGTCCATTCTTTCACTTAGGTTGCTGGCCGCGCGAGATTGATTGAGATTCTATGTCAAGTGACTTATGAAGGGGGTGAGCAGGGGTACCAGCCTATGAATAGTTTTGGTGATGGAGTGTTAGGAGCTGGGGTCAGCTTATTAGTCCATTTAAGATAGTTCCACTGACTTATATGGGGATTATCATGGTTTTATTGGATAGAGTTCTGAGGTGACTTTGAGTGGTAACTCTTTGAGAGAAATAGGCCACTACGGCTATATGTTCTTATCTGGATTGCCTCATTGAGTCAAGCCATATGGGCCATGTTTTATGTGTGAGGCTATGGGTCACAATGCTGTAAATTACACTCAGTGAGAATCAATTTTTAGTTCTTTTGGGGTTTCAGATTTGTGTGAACATTCTGGTCCCACGAGATTTTGCCATCAGAGTCAGTGGTTGGTATTATGCACAGTATATGGTAAACTCGATCATCATTGCAGGGGTTTCACGTAAGGTTGGTTGTGTCATGAGTCTGATATCTCTGGTCACTTTACTGCAGAGTGTCCCTAGTATAGAGATGTTTATCCATCAGCTCATTCGGGTCATTGTTCTGGATATACCTCATTCGCTGTGACGTCAGTTTTGTCGTGTTAACCCATAATTAGTTACCCTTTATCATATTTGTCTTCTTTATCTAGTGCCCATCTTTATGTGTTTTTACATCTCGCTATTTGTTGGATTTTATATGCCAGCTTCCATGCTTATGTGCTCCTCCATCTTATCCCATTGCTTATTTTACTCTGTGATGTGATTAGCTTTTGAGTTGTTATTGGTTACCATCCCGGTACTTGATTTTTTATTGGTGGATCGTGTTGTTATATCATGTTTGGTATTTGTAGAGGAGTTTGATCTTTGGGCAGTGCTATTTTTTATAGATAGGTGACCATAGATATCTTGGGTATTATTGTCTTACCCTTTTTGTATGTGCATTTCTAGTCTATTGCGTTAGACCCGTGCATTAAGTTATTCTTAGTATGATTCCGGTTGCATGATGGGGTTCTTTATACATGCACCATCTTGGACTTATATAATCTTTGGGCTAGGAGATAAGTTTGTGAAATTTTTTGGACTCGCTTAGATTTTCCTCATGATGTTAGCTGCGATGTTTCGTCCCTTATTGTTTTTAGTGTACATGGGGTTTTAGTTCAATGTTATAACCTTTCTTCTAAGCAAGAGTTTTTGTTATGAGCTTTTGATATTGATTTTGTCACTTTGGACTATATGTTTTCCTTCTTGATATCCGACATTCATTGAGTTGAAAAGATTTGAGGTTTACTTTTGTGGTCTGTGGAGTTGTTACCAAGATTTGTGGTAGATCTAGTTTTCTGTTCTTCCTTGGGTTGATTCTTTAGTAGTGGATCAAGGAGTCGATCCTAGTGTTGGTTTTCTCTGTATCCTAAGATTTAGTTGATTTGAGTCCTCTCTCATATGGTTGGCAATGATTTGATTGATTAGTTTGGATTAGCTTCTTTGGTTTTTCTTGAGTGTGGTTTAGTATATACATTTTTTTCCTGAGTAATGTATAGATATTGAGAGGAGACCTTTTGTATGCCTTTTTTTCATTCATCAGAGTAGCACAATGGAAGTGTTAACATTGTAAGGCATTAATGTGTTTTGGTGTGGTTGGGATTGGCTTTCTCTCTATGATTTGTGAGTTTTCATATTTGATAGCCTGGTTTGGATGGTTTATCAGTACATTTCCTTTAGTTGTGGGTTCTCCTGGTTGTGTACTTATGATATGTTATTTACTTTATGGATTGGATAAAAGTCGAGTAATTCAGTTACGACTTGATTTGCTTTGTGTTGTTCCTTTTTTGAGGATTTTGAATCACCTAGTTGGGAATTAGTATATGTAGCATTGTTGGTGTGAGATAATTGAGTTAATATCAACATCTCCTTGGTTTTTTATTTCTCTTGCTTTTGATACTCCATCCTTCGTGTTCGAATTGAATCAGTTTCTGTGTTTGGATCCTTGGTGTATATAGATTAGTGTAGGGGTCTTTTTGCCTTAGTTGATCTTTCTTAGAACCCTATCCATGAACCTATTATTTGGGTGCGTCGTATGTTCCCTTCCTACCATAGGTGAACTCGTGTATTAATGACTGATATGAGTGAAGATGGGCTCCCTTTTCTAGCATATTGTACTACTAAGGGAAAATTTCCATAGGTTGTAAGTTGACTCAACTAGGGAGGTCTACACTTAAGCTATAGAGAAAGACTGTTATTTTACTTATTTTATCCATGTGAGGATTTTGTTTGATTTGTATTGGGCTTCATGGAAAGTTATCCCATTGAGATCGAGTTATTTCAATCTATATAGCAGGTTTACTATTGTGTTTGGGATGTGTTGTTTGGGTTGTTATTCATTTATTGTTGGTTTTTTTTGTTTTGGTGGTTATTTGATTAGTTGAGTTGGTTTACTTTCTCCTACTGGTGCGGTTTCTTCTTTAGTGAGTGAGTTGTTTAAGTTTCCTTCGTAAGTTGGGGTTAATTCCAATTGTTGGTTATTACATCTGACCTTGAGTTTGTAGGTTGCTATCGGGTGTGAAATCTTGCTTGGATCACGGTTGAGTTTTGACGGTTGGTGGCTAAGTTGACATCTTGTGAGACTTGTTTTGGGTGATTATGATTTTTGGAGTATTTTGGGTTTTAGTAGTCTAAAATGGTTATTATGAGCATTTACGGATTTTATTTTGGATTTTGTGATGAGTTTCGAGTTTGGACTATTAGTGGAAAGTTGGTTGTTGATTTTTTATTTTGGTTCTTGGTTGGTGATAAGTGATTTGGTTCCTAGTTTCGGACTTTACTTGGCTATTCATTCTTGTTTCTCCTTTGGTTGGGTCTATTAGGATTATGCCTGTCATATCCAAAGTATTTTAGTAAGTGATTCTACAGTCTCGGTAATGGTCTTTGCATCTATATGAGAGCCTATGATCGTTCAAATTTTATGTCTTTGAGGAGTGATTGATTTTTGAGTTTCTGACAGTTGGAGTACCACAAATGTATTCCATTTCCTTGGGAATCCCTTTGATTAGTTGAGCATGTCTTGCATGGTTGGTTTTACTTTGTCTCATAGTTTGACACCTTCTTTTCCTCTCTTCTTCCAACTTTTAGGGAAGAAAGTCTTTTTAGTAGTGAATGTTTTAGTGACCTTTCCGGTCATTTATGCATTTTTTCACATTTTCTTGCATCTCAAAGCTCTTTTTAAATACCCTAAGGCATTTATGACTTATCGGGACCAGTGATTTCATTCTTGGGTCGTTTATTTGGCTGTTATATCTGTCTCCCATATTTAAAGCTTTAAGTTATGATATTATTGACTCTAGTTAAAATTCCTTGAAAACGATCTTGGAATTTGATTTTGATAGTTCCGTTAGCTCAGAATTTGAATTTTGGTCTAGATGAAGTCTTGGTTTGTATTCAGAAGCCTTCGCCATGAGTTTATCTCATTTTTCATATTTTATGAGTTTTATAGTTCATATGTGGAACTTGGATGGTCATCTTGTGATCAGAACCTCAAATAGGAAATCTGACTGCGCCATTAGCTCTAGAATGTCGATTTCGAACTAGGTGAGTTGTTCGCTTGAGCCTCGAGATAACTGAGCTCATTTCGAATACTCGATTTGAATTTATGTAATTTAGGATGAGGTTTAGATTTAGTCAATATTTCATCAAAACGATCTCGGATCAAAAAAAATTTCTGCACCATTAGCTCTAAAATGTCATTTTCATGTAATTTACATATTTTGTTTGTGTTCATCGGGTTACAGATGTATCCCAAACCATTGTTTGATGTCCCAAACCCTTGTTGGAAAACTTTCTGTCAGTTGGTTCAAATTCCTTCATCACGATCACAAACCTATGATCACTATTTCATAGTATTAAGAGCCTTTAACTTTACAATGCGACAGTTTGACCAACCTATTGACCCTTAGTTGCTCTTCATGATTGTGGTGTTCTAGATGTGATCACAACTTGTCCTAATATTTTCTCTTCATAATCGCGATGACCATTTTACCAGAACCTTCATGAATGTGGCGAACTATGTCAGGATCACGATGCACTATTCACGAGCATATAAATATTCCAAAATTGATTTTCTTTCTTATTTTCCCCCTTGTTCTTCACACAGAACCCCATTATTGATGTTGAAAGCTCATAGGTCTTTAATATTGAGTTGGGAATGAACATCTCCAACCATATTTTCATCCATTGAATCGTAAGTTTCTACTTTAATTTCTTTGAAATTCTTCCATAAATTCCCCGATTTCTTCTTCTCTTTATTTCTTTGATTCAAGTTATTTTTTTCTTATTTGAGATTCATATTTTAGGTATGACTTCCCTATAATGTGGGAAATATTTTAATACCTTTTGTTTGAAGTTTTGGGTACGCACGCCCGTAGACCTGTTTTGACCCCGACTATCTTCATAGCCTTATGGGTATCTTTGGTCTTTTATTAACTTATAGGTTACTATTTCTAGTTGCGTGGTCGTAGGAATTTGTTTGCATATTTTTGGAGATTCGGAGCAGCCCAAGAATCGTCTATGAGGTATTTTTGATCTTTTTCAATAGAGGAAAGGTAGGCTATGCTTACAATCTTAGACTTGCCTTAGATGAGGAATGATCGTACTATCTGGCATCCTTGGGTTGGGAATTTTAAGTTGGTTACCTTGATATGTCTGTTTCTGTAGTTTGGTTCTTGATTGTGTATTAGTGTTGTATTTCGATCATAAATTACCAACCTGTATTAACTTTGGAACATAGATGATGGGATTATTGGGAATGTCCATGAGTCCTAGATATCAATTTGTCTGATTAAGCATGTTGTACTGATTCCAGCTTGTCCATGGATGGCAGGACATACTATAATTCTTATATGTGATTGTGCTCATATCATACACGCATGTCATAATTGGGTTACAAAGATTTGATGCACTGGTTTCCATTATTTATGGAAAAGAGCCAGTATGGATGATTTTGGAACCTTGCATTGCCTGATGAGCCTATTTTACGTTATTGACATGGCATTAAAGCCTTGTTTTCAAATACTGATGACTTGCATTACCTGTAATTTTGTTAATGATAAATGATCACCGAGATTTTAATAATACCAGCTAATCTTGATAAGTAACTTGGTTTTAAGAGGACGTTTTACTATAATAACATTTTTTAATCATTTTCTTAAACTATTCTAAGACCCGATTGTCAATTAGGCATTGGTAATCCTATTTTCTACTATTTTAGTCTAGGACTTAAAACTTGGCGCCAGGTATATGACCTTGTTGGAACTTATAGATTCAAACCGACGTCGGATTTGAGTATCAACCATTACCTTATTTTAGTCCCAGGTGCAGTTGGGCATAAAGACAGAGTTTCGACTGATTTAGACCTGATATGACTGCAACTGAGACCTGAGTCTGTACCAATATGTGCTCCATAATGACACGCAACCATGAGCTTTGGTTATGACTGTCATACAATTATGTTAGTATGCTATTTTTGTTTCACCATGGACACTACGCGGCCCAGTCAAAATACATAGGCGACTTAGGAAGGGTTATATGACATAGTATATGTATACATGTAAAGTTCCTTCCATGAGTTCTATCCTACTGTGCCTATACTTATGGCCTTATATGAAGGAGGATCGTACACCCTGCATTTGCATACTTCATATAGTATTACTTTACACACTTGCTTTCTTGGTTGATATCTTGTGATACTCTTGTTAGTACCCACTCCATGAGTCTTACTCTCTTTTTTGTTGGATGTAACCTTCCTATCGCCATCAGACTTATAAAGTGGGAATATCTGAGGTATTAAGAGCTTCGCCCATGAGGTCATACCACAATGAGTGGGGTTATCTCATGAGTTGTGAGGTGGACTCGGTAATGAGGCCTATCTCTGAATTGGCTAAGGATATGATACTGTATTATTTACCATTGTACGTGGTAGTAATTAGATATCCTTTGCTAGTAGATACTTTTTATGTGTGGAGTTTTATTTTATTATGTCTTCTTTCTTCATCCTTTATTGAGGTTACCAATATACAACCCTTATTTACTCTCTTTACTTAATTATCTATTGCAAGGACTCATGTATGTCTTTATTTCTTTAGATGACTTCTTCTATTACTGTTATTAACTAGATCCATTTATTTTCCTTTTTTATTTCACTTGTCTATAGCTAGTGTTACTTTCCTATACTTGTACTCTTTGACTTTTGTGTCTCATTTATTCTTTATCTTTTATTTACTGCTTTTATTTATATGATCCCGGTTGGTATAAAATACTAGTTACCCATTGTTTAGTACTCCTACTACAGTTCTGTATTTTTTTTTTGGTGCAGGTTTGAATGTGACTGACTGCCACTGATTCCTAATAGTGCTTCTTATCTTGATTCAAGGTATATAATGGCTCCTAGCATCCGGAGCTTACATTTATCTCTCTCTATTTCCTCATTTCTATCATTTGTACTATTTGAGACAACTATTATGTACTTACTTCAGACTTGTATTTTATTTTCTTAGAGTCTCATTTACTAGTTTATCAAGTTTTTGGGATTTTTTTTATTGTATTAGATTTCTTTGTATTCTATTTTTATTTTTACTAATATCTTCCGCATCTAGTACTTATTTTTCATGTTGTACTTATTGAGTGGTTCTCCTACAATGGGATGTAGATGACCTATGTACTTATTGAGTGGTTCTCCTACAATGGGATGTAGATGACCTCATGATCTGAGAAATCAGGTCATAACATGGAGTGTGATGCATATGGAGTTGGCATTGGTGGTGCGTTAATGCAACAAGGGAAGCCCTTAGCATATTTTTGTGAAAAATTCAAAATGACATAATTGAACTATGTTACCTATGACAAGGAATTGTATGCCCTTGTGAGATTGTTGGCCTATTGGGAACATTATTTATGGCCCAAAGAGTTTGTACTAAGGATAGATCATGAGTTCTTAAAGCATTTTAAGGGGTAATTAAATTGAACAAAAGGCAAGCCAAGTGTGTGGAATTCATTAAAACATTCCGTTATGTGATTAACTACAAGAGTGGCAAGGTGAATGTGGTCGCGAATGATTTTATAGAAAATTATTATTGGAGAATACCTTGTCCTATAGAATGTACGGATTTGAAATTTTGAAGGAGTTCTACGCCAATACTTCTAAGAAATTATTGTGGAATTCCACTAAGGGCGGAGAGTTCATTGATTTTTTTTCAATAAGTTGATTGGTTCTTATACAGGGATGGAAGATTTTATGTGCTTATGAGTTTGTGCAGAGAGTTACTTATCAAGAAGGCTTATTATAGTGGCATGATGGGGCCTTATGGTGTGGCTAAGAACTTTGATATCCTCATGGAGAAATTATATTGGCCCAAGATGAAGCATGATGTAGAGAAATTATGTGAGCAATACCATGTTTGTAAACAATCCAAGTTCATGATTCGGCCTCAAGGAATGTACACTCCTCTTCCTACCCTAGTATTCCATGGGTGGACATTTCTATGGATTTTATGTTGGGCCTTCCTATAACAAGAAGGGGGAATGATAACATATTTTTCATTATAGATAGGTTTTCTAAAATGGCTCATTCATTTCATGCCAAAAAATGATGATACATCCGATGTTGCTTTTTTTTTTTTTTTTTTTGTTGATAATGTGCTTAGTTTGCATAGGGTCCCTGGAAATATCATTAGTAATCGGGATTCCAAATTTCTTGGTCATTCTTGGAAAACTATTTGGGGATTACTTGGTACCAAGCTTTTGTTTTTATTTATTGTCACACTCAAATGGATGGACATATCAAAGTGGTAAATAGAACCCTTGGTAGTATTATTTGATGTGTTGTAAGAAACACCCCAAATTATTGGGAGGACCGTTTTCTTTTGACTGAGTTTTCTTTTAATAGATCTTTGCACACATCCACTGGTATAACCCTATTTGAGGTTAGTTATGGTTCAAAATTTCTTGATTCCTTTGACCTTAACCTCTTTGTCTATTTGTGTTGTTGAAAGTCTAGATGCCAAGAAGATAGAAAATGAACTGATGCACATTCATGACAAGGAAAGGGAATCAATGGAAAAGAATACCTCTAAGGTACTCTTCGTCAAAACCATGTAAGGAGAAAGGTGTCCTTTCAACTCTATGATTGAGTTTGTCTTCATTTTAGGAAAGAAATATTTCCACAACTTCGTAAAGGAAGTTGTGTCCGGTGGTGATGTTCCTTTAAGGTCCTTGAGAAGATGAATGAAAATGCCTACAAGAGCGATTTATGGGGTGAGCATAATGTGCATAATATTTTAAATGTGAGTGATCTCTTGTCTTATGTTATAGGTGATGCCTTGGATTCAAGGATAAATATTTTCCAAGAAGGGAAGAAGATATGATATCGATAAACACTATCTTCAAGACCCTCCGTACATACTCAAGCAAAGGGAATTCAACAATTTCAAGCTAGATTCATTCAAATTGATGCATTGTAGAGCTTAGAAGAGGAACAATTAAAGATATACAACTTATGGGAGACCTATAATCTTGGATAAGGATGAGGATACTTCATTACCTAAATTTTCAGTCACACCACTACATTTAGAGGATGAAACCACTCCATGGTGATCAAAACCCAATGCTAAACTTTTCTTGGTTGTCAAATCTCTAACCTAGCGGTCACAAAATGAGCCCAGTGGCCTAAGTGACAAGTTGGGGTGGCCCAAATAGGCCATAAACCCAGTTTTGAGTGAAAACTCATAATAGATAGTATAAATACTTTTCATAACTTATTTTTGAGTTTATAATTGATTGAGTTGAAATTGAATACTCTAAAATTTAGTTGATAGTTGATTAGGTAATCTTGTAGTGTTCGTGCTTTAATATCATTAATGGGTGAATCCTTTGATTTTCTTTGATTCAATTAGGCATAGGTGAATCTCCTAATTGATCAAGTAATTTTCTAAACAATCGATCATTAAGTTGCACTTTCATGGGAAAATATTTAGTGTTGTTGTTGCTTGGTTTATCATTTTTCTTAGATTTAGAATTAAGTTGAATTTTCTTATCTTTTATTTTTTTTTTCTATTTTTGTTATAAATTTCAATTCAAATCTCATGACCTGAATTTTATTATTAAGAGATCCATGGTCAAGGAATACTTTACTTTCTTGTATAGTTATGGTTTCCAATTAGTGTTGGTGTTTATCATCACTATTGATTCGTGGGAGTTATATCATAACTCAGGAATGGTCATTCTCTAATTCATCTACCCAACTCAGTCTCACAACTACATTATTGAGCAAAGATGTGAGTCTCTAATTTGGATGCATTAAGATATCTTCCCGTTTAGTAACATAGTGGAAAAACTAGGTATATCTCTATCCTAACTGTAAATCATCCTTTAACAGTTATCTACTAATCAATTAAATATATGATCCACATTTCCTATATTTTTCATTCTGTCCTTCCACCACTAAGGTCATTGAGACTATAGATTCATTATAAAGTCAACAACTCTTTATAAGATGCAAGTAATAAAGGCGAGGAAGTAAA
>JBDJHY010275962.1:0-10280 GCA_039654485.1 Withania somnifera
AAATGAAATTGAATGTGGAAGGCGCAGAGACTTATAGGCATGTTTTAAAAAATAATTTTCAATTAGATTTAGAAAACACATTTTATGTTCCATTGTATATTAGAAATTTGATTTTTCTTTCAAGACAATCAATAGTTGGTTATGATTTAAATTTTTATTTATGTACAATAAAACTTTCGAAAGGAAAAAAAGTTATTGGTTTTGGTAATTTTTACAAAAAAAATTATTTAAACTCGAGCTTTACCTCACGACTGAATGTAATTTCTTAACACCGCATGATAGAGAAATTGGCACTAACTGATTTATTATTAATGATAACTCGTCAAATCTCTTGCACAAAATATTGGGACACATCTCTATTAACATATATAAAAGATTGGTTAATGATGGAGTTCCAGAAACTCTTAATTTTTCTGACTTTGGGACCTGTGTGGACTGCATAATAGGTACGCAGATCATCAAATCTACTATAGGTGCCAAAAGGAGTTTTCAATTTCTTGAGATCATACATACAGATACTTGTGGACCTTTTTCTATCCCCTTCTTAAATGATCAGAGATATTTTATCTCATTTATTGATGATTATTCAAGATATTGTATCTCTATTTTTTGTTTAATAAATTAGAAGCACTTGATGCTTGTAAAGTTTTTAAAATCGAAGTAAAAAAATAAATTGAAGTTCAAATTAAAATTATAATATATGATAGGGATGGAGAATATTATGGTATGTACATAGATAATGGACAAGTTAAAGGATCATTTGTCGAGTTTCTTAAAAAAAGACATAATTGCTCAATATACCATGCTAGGAACACCACACAAAGAATGTGGCATAAAGAACGAATCAAATATTAATGGACATGGTGAGAAGAATGATTAGTAGATCAAGTTTACCTTTATCCTTTTGGAATGAAGCCTTAAAGACAGTTATGCATATTTTAAATAAATTTTTATCCAATGTCGTCTCTAAGACACTTATTGAATTATGAAAACCTAGTTTAAATCATTTATACATTTGAGGTTGTCCAACTGAAGTGAGGGTTTATAACCCAAATTTAGAAAAGAGTGATGAAGGAATAATAAGATGCTTCTTTATAGGCTATGCGATTACCTCTAAATGATTTATATATTATTTTCTTTCTCATTTTCCTAAAATTATTGAGGTCATAATTGTTAAGTTTTTTGAGAAATATGAAGTAAGTGGGAGTAGTTAAACTCAAGTGGTGAAACTTGAATAAATAAGGGAACCACGTGTGGTATATTTATATGTTTAGAACTTGAAACTTAATCAGACAAATCCTCATAAATTATCTAAAGAGAAACAACTTCAAAAGCCATCGTCACTTGATGAGTTGCACAAAGAACAACCCGTTTTACTTGAACCCATTCTTGAATGAATGTCTGAACAAGTGGGAGTAAGAAAATTCTTAGGAGTTCGTAAATCAATAATTTCTAGTGACTATGTTGTATACCTTCAAGATTCTAATTATGATATTGGGCTAAAAGATGATCCAAATTCATTTTCACAAGTCATGGGTGGAGAAAACTCCACACTTTGGTATGATACTATGAAAGAAGAGTTAAAATTTATGACTAAAAGTGTCTTTACTATAGGATCTAAATGGGTTCATAAAAGTAAAAAAGACTCATCTGATAATATTAAATGATATAAAGGTAGACCTGTGTCCAAAAATTTCACTCAAAAAGAGGGTATTGATTATTATGAAGCCTTCTCTCCAATATTAGAGAAGAATTCATTAAGAATAGTCATAATAATAGTAATTCACTTTGATTTAGAGATGCATCAAATGAATATAAAAGTAACTTTCTTAAATATAGATCTTGAAGAAGAGGTATACATGAGTCATCTTGAAGAATTTTGTGATAAGGATGAAAGTCACCTTGTTTGCAAGTTAAATAAATTCATTTATGAACTAAAATAAGCTTCATGCCAATGATATATTAAGTTTCATGATGTTATTTGTTCATTTAGTTTTACAAAGAACATCATTAATCAATGTATATACCTTAAGATAAGTGAGAAAATATACTTTTCTAATCCAATAAATGGATAATATTTTACTTGCTAGTAGTAATATGTGATTTTTGTATGAGACAAAATAGTTTCTTGTCTAGAATTTTTAAATAAAGAATATGAGTGAAGTCGTCTATGTCATTCGAACTATCTCAAAAGGCCTACATTGAAAGAATCTGAAAAGATATGAAATAAAAAATTATTCACTTATAGCATCACATATCACTAAAGGTGAAAAAATATCATTGAATTAATGTTCATAAAATGCATTGAAAAAAATAAGAGGCATTCCATTGTTTCACTTATTGGAAGTCTTATATATGCACAGGTATGCATTAGACCCGATATTGACTTTGCGGTAAGAATGCTTGACAGATATCAAAGTAACCTTGGTCTTAATAATTGAAAAGCTTGTAAAAGGATTTTGAGATACATACAAGTAACCAAGAATTTTAAGCTCACATACAAATATTCTGACTCCTTAAAAGTCTATTGGATATTCAAACTCTCAATTTGGATGGATGTGAAGATAGTGGTAAATCTACTTATGGATATATTTTTCTTCTTGCTAAAGGTGTTGTATCTAGGAGAAGTGTTAAGAAAAACATTATTGCGATATTCGCAATGAAAACTAAATTTATAGCATGCTACAAAACTACATACAGGCGTTATGATTGAAATTTTTTACTTCAAGCCTTAAAGTTGTCGATCCTATTACAAGACCATTGAGAATATTTTGTGATAATTCAGCTGCTGTACTTTTCAAAGAATAATAAGAACGTCAACCTAAGTAAGCATATCAACATAAACTATTTGATGATTGAAGACCATGTGAAGAAGCAAGATGTGAGTCTTTAACATACTATACTTATATGATGATTTTTTATCCTATGCAAAAGGTTTACTATCTAATATTTTCAAGGATCATGTAATCAGTATGCGGATTAATAACTCATTGCAGTCTTACTTTTATTCTCTAACACTTTGTCTAGATATTATTTCTTCTTTATTATACATGAAAAATGCACATTTTGAGTTTTATGTATTATATTGTGATTATTCAAAAAGTTGAACTCTAATTAACTTATATTAAGTTCATTTATAAAGTTACTGGACACTTTGTTAGACGTATTATATAACGTAATACATGGAAGCAAATGCTTGATTAAAGAGTATGACCGCTATGATTCTTGTATTAATATATTATTAATAAAGTGATTGTTGCATAACTATTAAGTTGAGTGAATATGCGTTTATGGCCATTCTATTTATTTTTACTCGTAAAGGATTGTTAGATTTTGATATGTCGATCAAATGGGAGAAAATTAAAAAGCACATCTCTTTTAAGAGACTTTATTGTGACCCACATATTTTTGATAATAAAATATTTACTTTATCTTCCAAGTAAAGTAATAAATCAGTCAATTAATTTTTCTTCAAGTTATGCTTGTATGATAATTTTTTTTTAATGTGAAGAAATTAATATGTGAAAGCCCAAGTGTTAAAATATTTTCTTAAAGGTCCCTAGACAACCTATAAAGACACCTGTAACTCCATCAGTCTGGCATTTCAAAATCTGAAATAGACATAGGCTAGAGAACTCAAAGATAGTGTTTAAATTTCTTCTCTCTCAAAATTATCTTTCTTATTATACTTCTACAATAATGGTTGGTACGTTTCTATTATTCCATTGGGATGGCTTTGTGATTGTGTGTTGAAATTCAACATTTTTGTCAAATGATATTTTTTACTCTTAATGTCTCAATTTATGTGGGATTAATGAATTTAGGGAGTCAACCAAATATGTATACAACTTTTAGAGATTTTGAGTTATCAATTATTATTATATTATAGTACTTTTTACATAATTTTAAATAATATATATTCCTCTATTTGTCTATATTTTTATGACATTGATAAAATTTGGAGAGTCAACTATTTTTTTATTTTTTAAATATTTTAGTTTATTAATTATTGTAATTTATGGTGCTTCTTATGGCATTTCAAATAATATTTGTGCAATAATTTTTATGGTTATTTTTTGTTTTTCATGTAAAATGACCATTTTACCTTTTTTGATAGTTGTTTCAAGTTGTATTTGGTCCATTGGTGTTGTTGGTTTCAGAACCAGAGAAAAAAGTTATGAGTTTCGAGAAAATTTTAGTTCTGAAAGCTTTTAAATTAAAATAGTTGACTTCAATAAACATTTGGAGGTTTGAGTCTTAGAATTAAATTTCGTCAATTTCTTTAGCTCCGGAATATGATTTTGGGGGGCCTTTATTTTTAATTTTGGGGTTTCCTTGGTGAATTTAAACTGATTGATGAGATAATTTGGAAGTTAAGACCTAGGTTTTACTTGGTCAACATTTAGAGTTGGAATGTTTAAATTCAAATTTTTTCAATTTCATTAGCTCCAAAAGGCTATTTTCAGTCTAGCATGACCTTTAATTTTGATCCCAGAGTTGTCATTTTGAGTTTAGGAGGTTTTAAGAAATAACTGATAATTTAGTCTTAATTTGGACCCTTAATGAATATCGGATATGTGATTTGATGATTTCATTGAGTCTAACATATCGTTTGTAGTTAGCTTGGTCATATGAGGTTCTAAACGAATCCCTAGAATTCATTGGAAACTTGTAGAACAATCAGAATTTTTCTACCAGACAATTCATATGTGTGGACCGTGGAAAGGCTATACGATCGTATAAATTTGTATATTTTTCTTGTTTTAGCTCGTATCCTGAGGGTTGCAGCTCATGGATGGGGTCCATGGGTCATGGGCCACTCATATGGGTCAATTTTGAGATTTTGTGATGTTTTTAATGAGGAATAATTCCATCTTTTCAGATGATTTAAAACCCATATATAAGCCTTTAAATCATTTTCAATCATTTTTTAAAACCTAGACACTTCTATAAACATCTTTAGGAAATTTTTACTCTTTGATGAAAATTTGGAGGCTAAGTTTTGAAAGTTTGAAACTCTTGGTAAGATTTCTCACCCAAATTTATACTATTTTTGAATTTATAGACGTGATTACATCTTTATTCTTGTTTTTGAAAGATTCATATTTTGAGTTTTTAAATTAGGTTTTAAACTCAAGATAAATTGACATTTTGATTATCAAATTAAACTCGATTTTGGATGATTTTCTTATAATTGAACTCCCCTGAGTATAGGTAACTTGAATTTCAAAGAATTTCTCAGTTTTGTTTTGGGGTTCTGGCTTGGTTTATTAGAGTGATTTTTTGACCCAATTTCAAAAGTAGCAATATGGATATCATCTTTCATATTTTATTTTAATGAATTTGTATTTAAACAGATTTCGAGGTTTCGAAGAGGTTGAGAAAAGGAAAAGTGAAATTTTGATTTAGTTTCTTCAATATTAAAGTAAGTTGAGGTTCTTTGACTCTTCTACGAGGTATTTTCAAGTTTATGTGTTAGTTAATTGTAATTAGGAGTAATGAGAACTATTGAGAGTATCTGTGTGAATAAAGTAATGAGTATTCATCCAGGCACTAGAATCAAATATGCGGGGATAAAAAAAGTCGTAATGATTTCTCGATTATTTGACCTTTTATTGAGTTGTAAAATCGTATAGCTTTTTGAGATTCCCAAATGGGGTTATATTATTTGGTTGGTTCATTATTGAATATTCCTTGTGTGAGATTTCATTGTCTTGAAATGATATTATATCTGATTTTCATCCATTTGCGAATTTTATTAAGTTGACTATATATGTTTGCTCATATAGGGGCCTCTATTGACCTACTTGAGTTGAAGTAGTCATCTCCATGAATTGCATATGATATTTTCTTATTTGTTGATTGGATTTGGGATCCTTGATATGGAAATATAGCTCTTGAAATAAGTGATGGAAATAATATGAAAAAGAAAGGCAAAGAGGATAATAATATTGTACGACTCGAAGGGAAATGATATCAGGCACCGTGATATGATTATTGTCACACCCCGAGTCAACACCCTAGACGTTACAAGGTTATTGAAACCATGAGTGGCTCTAAGCTAACCCTTAAACTGACATAAACCTGGACTGAAAAGTAATGCGGAAGATGATACACAATTAACTTTATTACATAAAAAAATAAATAATAAGAAAAATATTGTGAGAATAAATACATTACTTAAATATTGGATACAACTACTTGACTGACCATCTATGAGGCCACTACTAATACTGATGAGTAGTTGGGACAAACTCCAAAGAAACTTAAATAACTGAATAGAAATAAATAAGTTGAGAACTCTAAATACATTGCCCAGAAGAATGAAGGCTCACCATCTGCTGACTTAAATCTACTGGCACTTACTATCCATGAACTTGGAGCAATACTTGCATCTACATTATGAAACAATGCAGGCATAAAGTATATATTGGTACTTTGAATGTAGTAGCATGTGAGTTTAGGAAATAACCCTTAAAAACATAACAAAATATAAGTAATATAATATATGTATGAAATCTGGATATGAAAGCATTTAAAATGCATGATCTGAGTCTGACATCATGAATCTGTTACTAAGCTACAAACTGGAACATGTTTAAATTATAGGACTAAGAAATCATAAATGCTTTAAACAAGTAAAAGGTAGGACTATGATATACGAAAGACTGGTTACATGCATAAAGACTAATATTGAAGAATGTAGAAATTTTATGTAAAATATGTAAAGTCATATATAATTCACACTTACCTACAAGGGAAAAGCTGAATGGAATGCATAAAAATAGATCCTGAAAATTGTGTTGTAATGACTTTCATTTATTAGAAAAAATTCTTGAAAATTGGATATCATCATAATAATAAAAATAGACATATCGATTGTAAACTAATGAGTCATGTAACATGCTTCTAAAACTGAAAGTTGAACACAATGGGGTTTCTTCTAACCGATATCAACTATGCGAGCGACATGAAGGTTAGTGTACTAGCCCCTACACTAAAGGAAAGGTTCCTAACCTGCCACGGTTAGAACCATAACTAAGGATCCAAAATACTAGGCGATAGATGGGAAAATAAAGAACCTAAGTCGATGACATAGTTATAGAATTTGGGTAATCTAGAATGTGCATGCTCTTGGTGCTAAATAATTCTCCCAAATAAATATTGTTCCTCATAATATAGGGATATCACATAAAATTTATAAATCTGAGTCTTAGCTCCATAAATATATCATATCATATCTTAGTCTTGTTTCAAATTTCATGATTTATAAAGATTCATGGAGAATCATCATGTAAAAATTTATACTTTTATGTAATGAGAAATCAATAATTAATTTCATGTAGTTTATCTAAATCAGTAAAATTAAGTAAACTTTTATGCTAAATCATATATAATTACAAATTCTTGAAGGAAGATATGGAAACTTTCATAATAATAGGAGTAAATATCATAAGGAATAACAAGGATTAAAAATTCAATGTAGCTCATGATTTATATTAGAACCCTAGTTTAAAATTCACAGAACTTTCCTTGAAAACTATAAAAAAATTTGGGCATGAAGATGAAAGAAACCTTCATTCTATATCCCCATACAATATCGTGAAGATTTTATATTGAAAACTTTGGTAGAGACTTGACCTTTCTTGAGCCTGAGGAAGAGCATTATTTTCTTGAAGAAAATCTTGGATCTTGATTTTTAAAATGAAACTCTTTTATGAGTTCTTAGAGTACGAAAACATAGAAAATTTTTGGTTGGAACCTTCTCTTTATATCTTGAATTTTTAGACTTGAAGACTTTTGGTTTTTTGAGGGAGAAGATGAAACCTAGGTTGGCTTTGAGAGAATCTCTTGAGTCTTGAATATTTTGATTGATGATTATAAGTGGAAAACTAATTTAATAAACGAAATAAGCCCTTAAAATACTCAAAACCTATTTAATAAAAGGTTGGGAAACTAAGAGAAGACTTAAATAAACTTTTAAGAATGTGTCGGAAATTTCCCTTAGCTTAACAGTACTAGCCATACTATCAACATTATGGTTCATACTGTTGGTTGTAGTATTGACCATCCTGATAGTCCTTCACTAGAATGGTTATAACTTTTTACTCCGAACTTGTTATGATGAACTATTTGTTGTCTTGATATCTTAATTTAAAAAAATTAATTTGATAGGGTACGGGCCACACAAATCTTATATTTTGAGAGATATAATTATTTAAAGTTTATTTTTATCGAAACAATGATGAAAAACTTGATCGATAGAAAGACTTTCAACTTAAATTTGTTCTAAGAGTTTCTTGAGAACAAAATTCATAGCATAACATATCATATACTTAGGAATTAATGTTAAAAGGGGACAGAAGTTGACTTAAGTGACTTTACAAAATCCCAAGATTTGTCAGGAAGAATCCACGAATGAATAGTACGGATCGTAGTTTCAATACCACTGTCTGTAGAATTGGTTGTAGAATTAAAGGCCAAAACTTTATCTTTGTTGGATAAATAGTATCAGTGGAAAATATCGGTCCATAAAATTGATTCTATGGTCTGTAAGGCTGATTGTAGACTTGAAGACTAATTTTTTGGGTTATTGAATGAATACTACGGTCCATAGTGTCCGTACTACGACCTGTGGGATTACTTATATTGTACCAGGTCAATTTGATGAGTTAGAGGTGGCAATCTCAAGGGAGGACAATACGACCTGGTGTATCAACAATGCAATTTGAAAAGTCGTCCATACTATTGGACTACAATATTTTCTAAAACTTTTTCTTATGCTTAGCTTGAATATTGACTTGATGATAAGTTTTAGAAATGATACATGGATGGGTCCTTATAATTATGATTTGAGGAAAAATTATTTCAGATGAATACATGGACTTATGAGTCCTCTATAGATCCTGAAAGTCATATGATCAACGAGTGTGTATCACAGGATAGACATGGATCAAGCTATTTGACATCGCCTTGCATTAAGTAGCACACCCGTTGATTGATTTATCCTATTTTTATTTAGCTAATTCTATTTTTTAGTATGGTTGAGTACTCTAATCATTTACTCCTTTTTCTTATCCTATTTCACTTGTACTTGTCATACTAATTGAATATCCTATTTGCTTAATCATGCTCGCCAAATTTGTCTCACTTGAATATTATACTTGCGATTGCCCTTGAATACCTTTAATTGTTTAAATTTCCTTCTTGCTTTATTTCTCCTAATTTTCTATACTTGATGGTGACTAATTATCTGTTCTTGTTGTTGACATTAAATTGACTCTTTTTTATTATTGAACTGTATTGTTGGTCTAAGGTAGCATATGTTGTTAAGGCTCTTAGACTTGATACTTTTTATCCTAATGATAAGTTAATTAGAAAGATTTATACTTTCTAATGGGTAATTGAGAAAATCTTATATCAATAATGGTTTGAGGAAGAAAGATTGGTCATGTTGAGATAAAAAAGTAAAGAGTATGTGACATACTTTGGTATATTCATTTTCAGAATCCATTCTACAAGTCCATTTCTCGGCTCTTAGTATGTACCCTTCGCATCGCGGATGGACTTATGTCTTGGGAATTAAGAGGGGTGTTGAGAGGCTTTCTCCATGAGTCAGTATCATCATTAGTTGATATTTTATCATGATTATAAATTGACTCAAAAAGAGAGGCCTACAACTGGACAAATCAAGGGTGAGACTATGGGACTTGAGATTGATTTGAATTAAGTTTACTTTGGATATTTGATATTTTATCTATTGAGATGGCCTGTGAAGCGATGATTGATGCCTTATTGGATGGATTGAGATAAGTTACTGTTGGATTCTGATGTTGTGAGTTTATTTACTGAAATTTCCGTTTACCCTATATCTGTTATTATGATTGAATATATTTTCTTCTTGCAGGTTGTAGTTATTGGAGATTCGATTTATGTCACAGTCTTTAGGTGCTTGTTATTCCTTCATTTTAGGTTAGTTAATGATACTTGGTAAGTACCCGTTATGTTTTGATACTCACCTTTATTTTTTCTATACTTTATGTAGGTGAGGCGCCCAATATAGTCTAACTTGTCTTCCCAATACAGAGCCTGAAGTTACAGTTTAGGAGTACACATAAAGCAATTGCTTGTTCTCCCAACAGATTCGTGAACTCCTTTATTTATATGTATTTCTTTTTATTTAAGCATTTAAGACATTTCGAGACTTGTATTATTTTTCATCAGATGTTGTATTAGTTTATCTTAGTGGCTTGTACACTGTAACTTCATATTTTGAGATG
>JBDJHY010275983.1:0-10279 GCA_039654485.1 Withania somnifera
TTGAACTTTGAGCTGGTGATAACTCGATCTGAGGTTAATCTTGGAGAAATGACTATATGCCTATATATGTTCAAATGTGTCATCAATTCTAGGGATGGGATACTTATTATTAATGGTGACCTTGTTTGATTTTCTGTAACCAATGCACATGCGGAGAGAACCATTCTTTTTCCAGAAAAAAAGAATTGGAGCACCCTAAGGTGACACACTAGGTCGAATAAAGCCTTTATTAAGAAGGTCCTTAAAATACTCTTTCAAGTCCTTTAGCTCTTAAATGAACATCATATAAGTAGGTATATAAATAGGATGACTATCGACAAGGAGGTTTATACAGAAGTCAGTCTCCCTATCTAGAGGGACTCCTGATAGATCTTCAAGAAAGAATGCTGGAAAATCCTTTACTATAGGGATGATTGAAGATTGAGAGTCTAAATCTCAAAACCCTTATCTCTAACTAGATGGTAGATGCAATTTTGAAGATTAATTTTCTGGCCTTAGCATATGTGATATAACGACCTTCAGGCACTGCCTGACTAGCTGATCACTCTAAGGATGGTTCATATGGGAACTAAAACTAATAAAGGTTCTTTAACATGTTCCAGACTGACACCAAATTTACGTGAAACATAAATAATAATAAAGGAAAAATTAGCCTCTGGATCAAGTAAGGCATAAACATCAAGAAAATAAACTTGTAACACACCAGTAACACTATGTAGAGACCCTATCAAATCTTGACTTTTACTAAGTGCATAGACTCTATTATGATGGTGGGTGCTTTAATTACTAGAGACTGATTCCCTCTAAACCCTATAGTGTATTGGAGGATATGTTGGTGCTAGAACTACCGATATTGTTTAATATGTCTGGTCTCTATTACCCTATTTCCCTGTCTGATGTTAGGGCAATCCCTCAATATGGCCTACTTGGAAACAACTATAACACCCATCACTGCCCATCCTATACTCTCTCGGGTGACTCTTACCATACTTTTTGCAAAGGGGATTTGAGTAACCCTCGGTAAAACTTCCTGATATTGTGAGACATGTAGTCTGAAATTCCAATCATTCCAAGGCTTGAGGGATGGAGAACTAGTTGTAGACTAGGAAAGTCTATATGATCTCTTTTGAAAGAAATACCCTGTGGGACTAACTTGATCTCTTACTCTAGTACTCCTTTGTGTCATTCACTTTATCTTCCTTAACAAAAGAGGCATAAACCATCATCCTAGAGATGTCTATGCCCATATGAAATGCAATATTGCACTTTCTTTTTACGAATTTTCTAAACCCCGCTATAAAATTTCCTTATCCTAGCACTCATATCAGTGGCTTTTGTAGGAACCTACCTTCTCAACTATGTGTACTTCAACCAATACTTTTTTACAAACATGGATCCTTGCACTAAATTTTTGAACTCATTTTCCTTTCTTTCTTTCAACTCAAGGGGAAAAAAATGAACACGAAAGACATTCTCAAAGTCATCCCACCCTGTGGAAGCAGCATTCGAACCCATAATTTCTTCTAACTGCTGGAAACACAAATGTAAAATATCTTTTAGTTTGTAGGAAGCTAATTCAACCCCTCAATGGAGTCAATATACATAAATCAGAAGATTTTTAACAATTAATCAACAAAACCTTGGAGGTCTTCCTCAAACTTAGACCCTGTGAATTCAAGAGGATTCAACCATAAGAGCTCTGTAACTCTGGAAATCTCTAAAAGCCCCTGAGAACTAAGGAGGCTGGCTAAAAAATATGACTAGGCTATACCCAAATGAATTAGCATGTTGATGGCCCTCTTGAACTCTGTGTTATTCTGCTTAGTAGTGGAAACAAAAACCTCAAACACAGTAGTATTCTGGGGTTAAGCTTTTTGAGATTGAGGCGGTAGATCTGGAGTTGTGGGGGCATCTATGGATGAGTCTGGGGATGAGTACAATTTAGGTCTATATGGCATGATTAAAGACCACCGGTGCAAAGTAGGCTTTGTTGTTTTTGGTTTCTTGTTGATATAAATGTATATTAAGAGGAATTATCTGAAATATAACGAGTTAGATTTTAAGCTCATAGAAATAAACTCTATCGTATGAATTGAATAATAAAGAAGGGGGACTTCTCCTAAATGTTTGTAGCCTTTCCATTAGAACTGTGGCATGCTTCACACCCATAAATAAGACTCTACTAAATGTGATTTACAAACATCCTAGGACTTTTGAACCTAGTGCTCTGATACCAATCTTGTCATGCCCTGAGGCTACAGCCAGTACGTAACATGGTGCTTAGCAGTCACAAGTGACCCTAAGCTAATCCTTTTGATCATGAAAACACTATCAATAATGAATAATTGTACAAATGAAATACTGTGATAGGCCAAAATGGTTGAAATAATAATATGATTATCTGAAGATTAAGTTATGGGCCAAAATAAGAAAACAGTGAATGATGGACTGACTGTGTTTTTATGTCCAAAATTATATAAACTTTTCAACCAAGGAGTTACTGCGACAAACCCTATCTAACTCAAATAGAAACTAAACTAAAATAATCAATTTCTAAACTTCGGAGAAAAGATCAAGAAGTTTGGGTCCATAAAAGATAAGGATTCACCACCATTAGTAACTATACTCCGAATCTATCAAACGTCTTATAGTTGAATCATTGACCCTGCATGCTAAAATTTTCATGGTAAAAGTATATTTAAATAATCCTAATGCTAATTTTTCTTTTTCAGTGCTTTTTGACCCTTTTACCCCTTTTTGTAGCTTCATTAAACCAAACTAAGTGTGTTGCAATGGTCGGATTGGGAGTGGGTTGAATTGAGTGGAAGAAAATGGAGATTTTGAGTTTTGAGGATTTAAATTCTAAATAAGGAGGTATAGGGGTCATTTGGAGTTTGTAACCTCATATAAAAAAATTTCAAATCAATGAATTAATCAACGAAACCTTGGGGTCTTCCTTAAACCTAAACCCTGTGAATTCAAGAGGATTCAACCTTAAGAACTCTATAACTCTAGAACTCTCTTAAAGCCCCTAAGAACTAAGGAGGCTAACTAAAAAATATGACTGAGCTATACCCAAATTAATTCGCATGTTGATGGCCTCCTAAACTCTGTGTTACTCTCCTTAGTATTGGGAAGCAAAACCTCAAAGATAATTGTACTCTTGGGTTATGTTTTTTGAGATTGAGGAGGTGGATCTGGAGTTGTAGGTATCTGTGGATGAGTCTGGGGATGAGTTCCATTTAGGTCTAAATGGCATGAGTAAAGACCACAGGTGCAAAGTTGGCTTTGTTGTTTTTGGTTTCTTGTTGATATAAATGTACATTAAGAGGAATTATCTGAAATATATATGTAAAGAACGAGTTAGATTTTATGCTCATAAAAACGAGTTAGATTTTATGCTCATAAAAATAAACTCTATCATATGAATTGAATAATAAAGAAGGGGGACTTTTCCTAAATGTTTGTAGCCTTTCCCTTATAATTGTGGCGTGCTTCACACCCATAAATAAGACTCTACTAAATGTGATTTACAAACATCCTAGGACTTTTGAACCTAATGCTCTGATACCAATCTTGTCATGCCCTAAGGATACAACCAGTACGTAACATGGTGCTTAGGAATCACAAATGACCCTAAGCTAATCCTTTTGATCATGAATACACTATAAATCATGAATAATTGTACAGAAGGAATACTGTGATAGGACAAAATGGCTGAAATTATAATATGATTATCTGAAGATTAAGTTATGGGACAAAATAAGAAAACAGTGAATGATGGACTGACTGTGTTTTTATGTCCAAAAATTATCTAACCTTGTCAACCAAGGAGTTACTGCGACAAGCCCTTTCTAACTCAAATAGAAACTAAACTAAAATAATCAATTTCTAAACTTTGGAGAAAAGATCAAGAAGTTTGGGTCCATAAAAGATAGGATTTACCACCACTATTTACTATACTCCGAATCTATCGAACGTCTCTGAATCTATCGAACGTCTCATAGTTGAATCATTGACCTTGCATGCTAAAATTTACATGGTAAAAGTATATTTTAATAATCCTAAGGATAATTTTTCTTTTTCAGTGCATTTTGACCCTTTTACCCCTTTTTGTAGCTTCATTAAACCAAACTAAGTGTGTTGCAATGGTCGAATTGGGAGTGGGTTGAGTTGAGTGGAAGAAAATGGAGATTTTAAGTTTTGAGGCTTAAAGTTCTAAATAAGGAATTATAGGGGTCACTTGGAATTTGTAACCTCATATCAGAAATCTATTAGTTTGATCAGCTCAAAAATGTTGAGTTTTTCCTAATCACAACTTATTTTCCTATTCAAGACCTTCTGTAATGAGTTTAAGCGTTTAGGCTAGCTAAAATTGAGTTTATAAGGGAAATTATTAACCTGAGTCGACATTCGAGCTTAGAGTGTCCGAATTGAACATTCAATGATCCTGTCTTGAATAAGGTCTTTTATATATTCATAAGCCATGGGGCATTTGGTTCATTTTGGTATTTTTAGTTAAAAATGGACCCTTAGATGGTATCGGGTTAAGAATACCTTGTAGTCATAACTTGATGGTTCTGTTAATCTAAAATGTCAAAAATAGTATGATTGCATTCATGGTTTATTATCATGGGATCTCAATTGAATCCTGAGGGTTCATTCTAAGCCTTTTATTTATTTGGTGAACTGCTATCTAAATTTTGTTGTTGTTTTCACTGGGCTAGCACCTCATTTACAACATGTCTCTATGATCGTGGTGGTTTATGATATTTTTTCTCTACAATTGCAGTGTCCTTCCAGCGATCGCGATGATCGGGGTGTTTGTGACTCTCCGCGTTCGCGACCATAGTCCCGTGTTCACAATGACCCATGAACCCATGACTCTCCATGATAGAAACATACAGACCATGTTCGTGATGACTTATTTCCTGTTGACCTTCATAAACACGATGGGATTTTCGTGAATACGATAAAGCGCTGGGCAGTGTACCTGGGAGTTTTTCAAACAAAATTTTCATGAACACTTTAATACTTCTCATGCAAACTACAACCTAAAACCCCTATTTATCAAGGTGGAACCAAAGAGGGAGATAATCCTTGGGTAAGTTTTCTAAATCTTTTTTCATCAATTCCCTACTACTTTAACATGATTTCACATCAAAATTTCATATTTTCAATCCCAAAATAATTAGCTAAGGGATGAACTCAAATTTTATAAAAACTTGGGAATTTAGTTATGAAATGGAATGGATTTTTAATGAAATTTGATATTTAGCATCTCTTAGTATTGGTTAACACTATTCTACGACCAAGTTTCAATTTTACCCCATGGGCCCTGGGTTAATTTTTACATAAACCTTGATTTCTTGGGTTTGGGTGTTGATTTAAGTATATTTCTTATATTCCTTGTTTTTTAACTAGATTAGCTTGCTCAAAAGCTCAAATGAAGGATAAAACACATGATTTAGAGTTGTTTTTTCATACTATAGTAAGTTAAGGTTATTATAATCTTTCTATAATTAGTTAACAATTTCTTGTTAATTGTTGTGATTTAGGGATGAATAGGTGTTTGCGGTTAACACTACTAACGTAAATTGGGTTTAAAAAATATGGGAATTATATATAAACTTGATAAATTTATGAACTTAGTATAAACTTTGATTGAGTTGTGGATTGGTTGGTTTGAATCATATATAGGAAGGACATCTTAAGAAGGAATTTGAACTTAATGAGCATAGGAGGTAGTTTGATGAGCTGAGATAGGAGGGCATAATGGTTGTCGAGTATGCATCTCATTTCTACAAGTTGTGTAGACATATTTTGGCTATCTTACCATTTGAGCAGGCGAAGATCACTAGTTTTATGAGGGGGTTGATTACTCCTCTCCAATCTCATGTATTCACTACCTCCCATATAGAGGGATCAGTAATGCAGAGCATGATTAATTCATCTAGGGTTTTAAGCAACTGTAAAGAGTTTGGTTTAGTGATGATAGGGGTAAGAGGCCCCGTCTTTCTACTAAGTTTTCAAGTGGCTCATATAGAGGTAGAAGTTCTTTTCACCATATTAGCTATTCTCAAAATCAACTGCCATTTCAGGCATCCATGCATACTTCTAGCACCAATCTGATGCTTCAGAGTGTTTTCAACCCTGCATAGAGTTCATATGGGTCTCATTCGAGGTCGCATCCCTGGGTGGAAATTCTATGTCCCAAAGTTTTTTATTTCAGGCTCCATCTGGCAACAGATGTTTTACTTGTGGTAATATTAGTCATATTCAGAGATATTATCCCTAAAGTATGTAGATTGAGTCTTAGTATTCTTCTTAGGCCTCGTATGCACTGATTAGAGCCCCGACACCTCCAGGTACTGGTAGAGGAGGTGGACAAATAGAGAGAGGTGCATAGAGTGGTAAGGGTTCACTACAGGATGGGATAGATCATGGTCGAGCTCCATTTCACCCCAAAGGTGGATGCACACAGTGTTATGCATTTCTCAAGAGACCCAAGGCTGAGTCTTTAGATATTGTGATCATAGGTATTGTCTAAATTTTCCATAGGCCATCTTCTATACTATTTGATCCAGGATATACCTACTCTTATGTGTCTATATACTTTGTTTCTAGTTTTGACATGCTATCTGATGCATTGTTGTACACTTTTGTTTTTTTTTACCCTTATAGGTGAGTCCTTAGAGGTGGATTGGGTGTGATGATCACGTGTTGTATTCTTGTAGGGGTATGATACCTGGGTAGACATGATATTACTTGATATGATAGACTTTAATGTCATTCTAGGTATGGATTAGTTTGCCAAGTATCATGCTATTTTAGATTGACATGCCAAGACTGGTGCCTTATATATATCAGGTATCTCGAGGGTAGAGTTGAAGGGTATTTATTGGTCTTATCCTCATAGAGTCATATCTTTCCTTCATGCTTGAAAGTTGGTTAAGCAGGGATGTCTATCTTATTTGGACTTTGTATGGGATGTTAATATTGATCCCTCTTCCTTAGATTCGATCCTTGTGATTAAGGAGTTTGTTGATGTGTTCCCAACCGACCTTCCTGACATTCCTCCTGACAGAGATATTGATATTGGTATTTATTTATAACCATTCATTAATCCCATTTCTATTCCTATTTGACATATGGATCTTGCTAAGTTGAAGGAGTTGAAGGATCAATTACAGGACTTACTTAGCAAGGTTACATCTATCCTAGTGTATCATCTTGGGGTACCCAGTCTTGTTTTTCAAAAGAAGAATGGTTCTATGCATATATGTATTGATTATAGATAGTTGAACAAAGTTATCATGCATAACAAGTATCCCTTGCCTCGTATTGATGATTTGTTCCACCAGCTTCAAGGTGCCACTATCTTCTCTAAGATTGATTTCAGGTATGGATACCATAAGTTGAGGATTCGGCCTTCAGATATTCCAAAGATAACTTTTTGGACTAGATATGGCCATTATGAATTTTTGGTAATTACCTTGGGGCTTCCTAATGCCCCAATGTCATTCATGGAGTTTATGAACAACATGTTTTAGTTGTATTTGGATTCGTTTGTGATTGTGTTCATTGATGGTATCTTGGTTTATTCCAAGATTGTGGCCGATCATGTTAAGTACTTGAGGATTGTGCTACAAAGATCATGGGATGAGAAGTTGTATATCAAGTTCTCTAAGTGAGAGTTTTGTTGAGTTCAGTGGAATTCTTGGGGAATGTAGTGTCCATGGAGAGTATCATGGTTGATCCTACCAAGATTGTAGCAGTCTTTATCAGGTGAGACCTACTTTTCCGACTGAGATCCGAAGCTTTGTTGGCTAGCTGGATAGAATAGGAGTTTTATTCAGGGTTTCTCTTCTGTTGCAACTCTGTTGACCAAGTTGACTTAGAATAATAAGGCATTTAGTGGTTGGATAAGTGTAAGGAGAGATTCCAAAAGGTCAAATCATTATTGATGTTAGCTCCTATTCTTACTTTATCTGTTGAGGGAAAAGGCTTCACCATATAATGTGATGCTTTGAGGGATGGTATGGGTGGACTATTGATGTAGGAGGGTAAAGTAGTGGCCTATTCTTTGAGGCAGTTGAACATTCATGAGAAGAACTACCCTACCTATGATTTAGATATGGGTGCGGTGGTGTTTGCGTTAAAGTTGTAGAGACATTACCTTTATGGAGTGCATTGTGAGTTGTTCACTAACCATAGGAGTCTTCATTATATTTTAGTCAAGAAAGATCTTAATTTGAGGTAGCGTCATTGGTTAGAGTTACTGAAGGACTATGATATTACTATCATGTATCACCCAGGAAAGGCCAATTTTGTGGCTGATGCTCTTGGTAGGAAGTCCTCGAGTATGTAGTTTGCTTTCTTTTTGGGTTGAGAAGAGGCCTTTTTCTAGAGATGTTCTTAGTCCAGCCAACAGGTTGGTTATATCGTAGATTTCTGAGGATGGTGGCGTTCTAGCTTATGTATAGGCCTGCTCTTCGTTGATGGAACAGATTTGGGCAACTCATTTTGATGATTATATGTTGAGGACCATTCATTATAAGGTGTTACGAGGTGAGGCCCAAGAGGTTGTGCTTGATTTTGAGGGGGTTTTGAGGATTTAGGATCGGATCAGCTATGATAAACAAGGAAGGAGAAAGGGGATCCCCTTGTTTCAAACGTTGTCTAAAATTGAAAATTTGTGTCTGTAAGTCTGGTTACTTGGTCATGTTGATTTTGGAGGAGGCTTATAGTTTCGGATATTCCATTCACCCAAGGGAGACGAAAATATTGCACAATTTGAGCCAATATTTTTGGTGTTGTGGTATGAGGAAGGACATGGTTGACTTTGTTGCCAGGTGCTTGAACTGTCAATATGTGAAGTTTGAGCAATAAAGGCCAGGAGGTGTGTCACAAAGGAGTCCAATCCCCCAGTTGAAGTGGGAGTGCATATCCATGGATTTCTTTGTTGGATTGCCTGCTTCTTCAGGAGTTTAGGATTCCATTTTGTGGGTTATTGATCATTTCACCGAGTCTACTCACTTTATTCCAGTGAAGGTGAAGCACAGTGCTTAGGAGTTGGCTGAGATTTATATTAGCCAGATAGTCCAGTTGTATGGAGTCCCTATATCTATTGTATCTGGTCGAGGTACTTAGTTCACTTCACACTTTTAGAGTACTATGTAACGTGAGATGGGTACTTATCTTGATATGAGCACAGACTTTTCATCCTCAGACCGATGTCTAGTCTGAGTGCACTATTCAGGTGTTAGAGGATATGTTGAAACCATGTGTTATTGATTTTGGTGGTCATTAGGATCAATTTCTACCACTCACAGAGTTTTCCTATAACAAAAGTTATAACTCAATAATTTATATAAAGCTTTTAGAGGCATTGTACGGTAGGAGTTGTAGATATCCGACTGAATGGTTTGAGACTTAAGATGAGAGGCTATGGAGGATAGATTTTGTTCGAGACTCCATGGATAGAGGTAGACCGATTTATACTCAATTACTTCTGCCTAGAGTAGGCAGAAAAGCTATGTTGATAAGAGTTCATGGAGGGATATAGAGTAACTGAAGGTGTCACCCATGAAGGGTGTGATGAGGTTTAGGAATAAAGGGAAGGGGAATCTGTGCTTTGTTGGCCCTTTTGAGATTTTAGAGATGAGGGGAGAGGTGGCTTATAAGTTAGCCTTGCCACCTGGTTTATCCACAGTGTATTCGGTGTTTCATGTCTCTATGCTTCGGAGGTAAATTCTTGATGAGTCTCACATTCTTTAGTGGGATACCTTGAGTTTGGACCCCGATTTGTCCTATAAGGAGGATCTTATTTCCATACTTTACAGACAGGTCCGGAAGCTTTGGACCAATGAGACACCTTCATTGAAGGTGCAATAAAGGTACAGATTGGTCAAGGAGGCTACTTCGGAGACTAAGTCAGAGATGTGTAGCCAGTACCCTTACTTGTTTGACCATTTAGATACTTATTCTTTTTTATGTTCGAGGATAGACATCATTTTTTTGGGGGATGTTTTAATGACCCTAAAGGTCTTTATTTTTCATTTTGGTGCTTTTTAAGCCCTTTATCCCTCCTCTTAGCTTTATTAGACCAGACTAAGTATAGTTCTATGGTCGGATTAGGACCAAGTTCAGTTGAGTGGAAGAAAGTGGATATTTTGAGTTTTGAGTCTTTAACTTCAAAATAGGAAACTACAGGGGTCATTTGACGTTCAGGACCTTGTATTATAAATTCGTCAGTTCCATCTGCTCCAGAATGTTG
>JBDJHY010275994.1:0-10279 GCA_039654485.1 Withania somnifera
CTACGTGGACCTTGCCTTCGTGCTTCGGCAACATGGAGGGTAGGGGGTATAGGATGGAGTAGGGATATACCAGGTACATTTAGGGTAGCCTTCATTGGGTTCTTCCTGCTGGGCCTATGGTACCAGTAGAGAAATATACACAAGATTGGTTACTTTATATGAGTGTATTTACTTTTCTATACTTATATTCTTCAGTGTACCCTGACTGAGATGTAAAACCTATATGAGTGTGTTTTCTGTGTACGGCGTGCTTCTTTTAGGGGGACATGCCAACGTTTATCTACGTTACTTCAGGTTTGTTATTGCTTCTTAGCTGTTTCATTAGTTAATTGATATTTTATGTTATATGGGATATTATACGTTATATTGTTCATTCATTCATCCTTTACTTGAGGTTACCAGTATACCATCCATGTTCTCTCTATGTCTTCTTTTGACTCTTGATTAATTATTGTTATTATTCACATATACTATCTAAGTAGCTAGCTTCCATGATGTACTATATGATTATATGACAATATTTATTATATTTTGTTATTTACTGCATTTATTATAGTTATGTGCCTAGTGGGCCCTCGAAGCCTACTATGTATGGGTTGCTTCGGCAGCATGTACTCATATTACACATGCCCATGTGCATATCGTTGTTCATGCATATTCTATTGGTTTACAGAGACTCAAGTTGAGCTTGTCATCCAACTTTTCCTTCTTCTCTTTAGTATTGATTTTGATCTCTATGTATTTACGGTGATACATTTGCATTAGATATTAGATTGTAATGACCCTCATGGTTATTTATGATAAATGCACGACGTTTTGCATTGTAGAGCATTTTGGTAGTTACCCCAAGTCATTTATGACTTGTTCGGACCGACAGTTTGGATCCCTAGTGACTCAGTTGAGAAATGTATCAAATGCCCTATTTTAGAGCCTAAAACCAAGTACTCATTGACCAAAGTCAAGTTTCCTTCAAGATGATCTCAGAATTTAATTCTGAAAGTTCTGTTAGCTCTAGAATACAAAATAAAGTCAGGATTGACCTTAAGTTTATGTTTTAGAGTTTTCATTTTAAAGTTATGCAAAATTGAGAATGGTGATTTCAATAAAATAGAGGTGTTGGTTCATTTACCGGACTTGTTGTTGCAGTTTTGAGGTATTGGTGGGATTCTCGATTTTTCAGTTTATTTTTCAACCCTTTTCTCAATTTCTCCTCTTGTCCATATACGATTCTTGCTATGAAATTCCGTCAGGATTTGTGAAAAAGTTATTGAAGATTTCATACATCTTTTCCCACTATTAGTAAGTTTTCTTCTCTGTTTTATTTCTTGAAAATTGAAGCTTTACTCCATTAATGACCCTAATTATGAAAACACAAAATTCACCAATTAATTCATGTATTATTGGATATATTATTGTCTCTTGAGTTTATTTCACTCCGTAATATCGTTACTCTATCGAATTTTTATCGTTCGTTTCCATAAAGCTTGAATCCTTGACCCCTTTTTAATTAGAACTTTCATGGGGTGTTTGAAGCCTTTTCCACACTCGAATTGTGCTCAATTTTGGAGAACGGTTCCTAATGATGTTGGAAACCCCGAAGTAAAATTTATTTTATGTTTTAACAAGCGGGCCCCACAAACCCATTTTAGGTTCGATTTTTGGCCCAGTCTGAAGTTTAGTAGAAATTATACCGTTAGACTCGTATTAACATAAAGAATACCTGATGCAAGTTTTAGGTTATTTAGAGACGTTTGACATCAATTGAAGTACGATACGTGATATTATAGCGCTTTGTCGTCGGACGACAAGTAGGCTTCGGGGGGCTATCTCTGGGCTTATAGCTTTAATAATTATACTAAATAGCATCCATGGGTTGGGTACAAAGGTTGTATAGTAACCCTATACCATTCTTTCGTCCGTTCCGTGTGGATATTGATATTTTGGTGCCAGAGTGATATAGGCCGCAGACTTAATATTTGATTAGAGATACCTATGCACGACAAAGGATATGGATATTTCATGATCATATGTGATATATATACATGTTGTTAATATGTTCTACATTTATTACTTGGCTGGTTAGGCCTATGGCTCCGAAGAGAGTGCATTGGGGCTAGGTAGTATCACCACCTGATTTATGAGCCATGTTGGCTAGCCGATGATTTGATGATAGAGTTTCATAGCGGCATAATGAAGTAAATGGAAATGTCTTAATAATAATATAGGTTCTTATCATTTACTGATTTAGTCTCGACATTGTATCGAGCACCCGGTAACCCTGTTTACACATATTTTAGTCTAGGCTTCACCTCCTAGCATTGGGAAAACTATCTTTTTACTATTAAATGTTGGGACTTGAGAACTACTACGTTCGGCAGTTAGTACACCACTGGGACTTGAGACAATCATCGTACAGTGAGTACAACGTTTTGACATACGTGGTACTACTGATTGTGGAAACATGATGGTATTGATTTATGGCAGACTTGTGGTAATACCCTATGATATTTTAGCATTGTACACCTTGGCCAAGAAAGGCTGGTGGATATGACTGATTTGAGGCACAAGATGCCGGTAGGATAATATTGATACACTGTACAAGAAGCTAGCAGAAATGATTGATATAGGGCACAAGGTGCAAATTGTGATTTATTGTGGTTCTGAGATTTGGGATGTGAGGTTCCGATGACATTCATGTGTATGTTAATTTTCCTACACTTGTTTTCTTCATTGTGCTCATAGAACGGATGGGGGATCTATGGGTGAGTATGTTTGCGGTATGCGATGCGCTTCATTATGGGGGACTTTTCAGCATTTAATTGCTTTACTTTATTAGCCGTATCATTGCATAGTTGTCCTTATTGGTTAGTCGTTGTTTCATGTTATGTGGGATTAGAGCCTTACACTTATTCAGTTATGTATCCCTTCACTTGTGGTTACTGGTATATAGACCATGTTCTACTAATAACTTTTTTTATTCCTATTCATTTTGTTATATTTCATATATGTTGTTGCAAGGATGCCAGGTACATTTTCTTCCATTGCCTGAGATCCTGTTATGTGATTAGCTAGTGATATCAGTCTATGTGACACTTGAATTATAATTGAGTTGCTAGTTCCTGTATTGTACTGTTTCCTTCTGTGACCTTTTCTTGTACTCTATTATTTAGTGCTTTTATTATTGTTATGTGCTCCGTGGGGCCTCGAAGCCTACTGGGTATGGGCTTTTTCAACGATTTCTACTTATACTACACTTGTACATATGCAGATTCGAGTACAAGTTCCCGTTCGAGATACAGATAGTTATTTGATCGGATCTTATTAACATTAGAGATTCAGGATGAGCTTGGCGTCTATCTTGTTCCTACTTTTCTTCAGACTTATGTTTTTATTGATCTTAATTATATTTCAGAGACATTTTTATACTACACCTACTTCAGTTTTATCATTCTGTACTTAGTGGTTTGTTTGATACCGATATCGGATTTTGGGTAGTTTATTTTATTCTTTAAGATGTGCATATTATTTACTTATTTTTGAATTTTTACATACTTCTGCATAGGATATAGTAGTATTTCGCTTCATCTTCGAACTATGGGGTTTGGTTCTCCTACTAGTGATATGGTAGGTGCCATCATGATACACGAAATTGGGTTGTGAAAATTGGTATCAAACCCTAGGTTCATTGGTGTCAGTATACAGAACCAATGTCAGTAGATTCCTACGGATCGACATAGAGACATCTATTGCTTATCTTCGGGAGGATATAGTAGCTTTTAGGACAATATACTTTTATTTTGAATCTTGTATCATGCGTATAACCTTGAAGGTTTATTTAAATTCTTACTTATTGTCATCACTCTTTTGCAGATGCCGCACATACATTCAACTGCAGCTAAGAGAATTGATAAGGCACCTTCCAAAGTGCCTGCTCCAGCTACTACTACAGAAGTTCCACCAGTTCCTGTAGTACCTATTATGGCACAAGCTGTCGCACAAACAACAACACCTATACCCATCTCTACTACAACACCGTCTCCAGATATTCGCAGCATGCTATGGAAGCTACCTAGCGCCCTTAGAGGCCCTCCTACTGATGGGACATATCCAGCAGTCTTGGTAGCTCAGCCTATAGTACAGACAGTGCCACCTGTGGTTCCAACATTGACATTTGCTCTTGTTTAGGTTTTGCCAGTACCTACCGTTGCTTCTGTTACTGAGCAACATTTATCCATGTAAGACACGAAGTAGAAGATCCTGACTCAGTTTTTGAGGCTACATCCCCAGATTAACTAGAGCACTTGAGAAGATGCTCATGAATTTATGGTTGAGTGTGAAGAGAGGTTAACCAATATTGGAGTGTTACAGACCCATGGCATGGCCTTCACCACCTATTAGATGCGTGGTACGACAAAGAAGTGGTGATGGGAATTCTTGGCAGACCCGCTGATTCATCACAACCAACTTGGGCTGAATTGCATGAGGTATTTATGAGGAAGTTTGTTTCCAGGGCCGAGAAAGAGAGCCTAAGGGCAGAGTTCCAAAAGTTAGAGAAGGGAGCCATGTATGTGGCAGAGTACGAGGCTAGATTCCATCAACTATTAGTTTATAGGGTTGAGTTCATACCAACAGAGGCAGAGAGAGTCTACAGGTTTGTTTATGGGATGAGGGATAGGCTTCATGAGGAAGTAGCATTATTGTTTTTTGACGGTTGTCCATTCTATGCTATGGTGGATCATGCTAACTCTATGGAGGCCCTTTATCATAAGTCGTGTCAGTGCAACAATAAGAGGCAGCGATACTAGGAAAGTTATAGTGGGTTCTGTTTTGGGGGCCATGGGCAGTTTCATCAACCGTAGGGCTAGTCTAGTAGGCTGATGTAGTCATCACTCTAGGTTTCATCTTCATCGTCTGCATAGTTTTCTAGAGGGGCTGGTTTATCGCAGAAGAGTGGACAGTGGGGTCTGCTAGAGAAGCCCAACAGAGTAGGCTAGTTGGGTCATGTTTTGAGTGTGGCCTAGTAGGCCATTATGCTTGAGTTTTTCCTCACAAAGAAGCTATTCATCTTGCTCCAATAGCTACATAGCCAGTTAAAGCAGTGCCTCCATCAGTTAGAGGTGGGCCACAAGGTGGTCCTAGAGGTGGTGGCCAGCGTGGTAGGGATGGTAGTCGTTGTGGTGGTTGACATGGTAGTGATCACTAACTTTGTACAGTTCCTACTCGACCTAAGGTTGTGACCTCAGATGATGTGGATACAAGTTTGATTTCTATGTGTTCAATACCTGCATCAACCTTATTTGACCCTGACTCTACATGTTCTTATTTGTCGTCTTATTTCGCATGCAGTTTGGGGTTACCCAGTGATATGATGTCTGTGTCTATGCATGTTGCAACCCTATTAGGGGATTCTTTAGTAGTGGATTGGGTGATCCGATCTTATAGAATTTATGTTGGCGGGTTAGACACATAGGCCGACTTGATGTTACTAGACATGGCAGACTTTGATGTTATTCTGGGTTTGGATTGGATGTCTCCACATCATTTGATTTTGGATTGCTATGCGAAGACTGTCACCTTAGCGGTACTAGGTTTGCCTCTGGTTGTGTGGCAAGGTTCTAGTATTCATGCACCGACCGACTTTATTTCATGGCTTAAGGCTAGGAGACTAGTAGGAGGGGGTGTTTTGTATATTTAGCATATATTCATGATATTCAGGTTGAAAGCCCAACTTTTGAGTCTGTTCCTATTATTTTTGAGTTTCTTGATGTATTTTTGACCGACCTACTAGGCCTACCACAAGAGAGAGATATTGATTTAGAGTCGAGCACTAAGCCTATTTCTGTTGCTCCATATCATATGTCTCCTGCTGTGTTAAGGGAGCTAAAGTTTTAGCTTCAGGATTTTCTAGATAAAGGTTTTGTTCATTCCAGTGTGTCATCTTGGGGTGCATCAGTCCTCTTTGTAAAGAAGAAATATGGTGTATGAGAAAGTGTATTGACTATCGACAGCTGAATAAAGTTATTGTGAAAAATTGATAGCCTATGCCAAGAATTAATGATTTTTTTGATTAGCTTCAGGGAGCAGCAGTGTTCTCTAACATTGATTTGAGGTCTGGTTGCAATCAGTTGCATATTCGGGCAGAGGATATCCCCAAAACAGCTTTCAGGACCCGTTATGGTCATTATGAGTTTTTTGTTATGTCTTTTGGAGTGACCAATGCTCCAGCAGGCTTTATGGATTAAATGTATAGGGTGCTTAATCCCTACTTGGACTCGTTTGTGATTGTGTTTATCGACGACATCTTGGTATATTCATGGAGTAAGTCCAATCATGAGCAGCACTTGAAGATTGATTCTCCAAACACTGAGAGGACATAATTTTTATGCTATTGTATGCTAAGTTCTCAAAGTGTGAGTTTTGGTTGGTATCCGTTGTATTTTTGGGGCATGTATTGTCTAAGGTTGGGATTAAAGTTGATCCAGCGATGATTCAAGCGATACGTGATTGGCCAACACTGACTTTTATTTTAGAGATTTGCAATTTCTTGGGTTTGGCCGAATATTATCGATGTTTTGTCGAAGGGTTTTCTTCGATTACAACACCTTTGACCAAGTTGACCAGGAAGGATGTTTCCTTTCAATGGTCTAAGGATATTGAGCTGAGCTTTGCTACACTTAAAGACTTATTGACTTCAGTGCAATTTTGACCTTGCCAGTGGAGTGTCAGGGATTCTCCATGTATTGTGATGTTTCTAGTGTCGGTTTGGGGTGTCTTTTGATATAGAAGTGTTGAGTTATTGCATATGCTTTGAGGCAGCTAAAGGTGTATGATCTTAAATACCCTACTCATGACTTAGAGTGGGTGGCGGTAGTGTTTGCGCTCCAGATTTCACGACATTATTTGTATGGGGTTCAGTGTGAGATCTTTACTGACCATTGCAGTCCTCAGTATATTATGAGTCAAAGAGAGTTGAATTCCAGGATGCAAAGGTGGATTGAACTACTGAAAGACTGACATTTCTATCCTATATCATCGGGGAAAGGAGAACTTAGTGAAAGATGCCTTGAGTCAGAAAATGGTTAATATGGGTAGCCTAACAACCTTGTTAGTTTCGGAGAGGCCGTTGGTTTTGATTGATCTTTTAGAGCCCAGGCGAATAGTAGCATATGTTGAGACCAAATCTTCCTTGATAGATTAAATTTGAGAGTGTCAATTTGAGGATAAGAGGTTGGGGGCTCTTCGTAGTTAGGTATTAGTTGGAGAAGCCGATAGGGCTTCTATTGATTTAGATGGTATGCTTCAATTAGATGGTCACATTTGTGTACCATAGGTTGGTGACTTGAGGAATTGATCTTGCGAGAGGCTCACTGTTCCAGTATTCTATTCATCCTGGTGCAGCCAAGATGTATCGTGACCTACGACAGTTGTATTGGAGGAAAGGGATAAAGAGGAATATTCTTGAATATGTTTCTAAGAGTTTAAACTATCAGCAGGTTAAGTATGAGCATCGGAGACCAGGTGGTTTGATGCAAAGACTCCCTATTTTGGATTTGAAGTGTGAGGGGGTGACTATGGACTTTGTTTTGGGGTTGTGACATACTAGTAGAGATTTTGATACTGTATGGGTCATCATGGACAGGCTGACCAAGTAACCGCACTTCATTCCTACTCATTCCTCTTATAATGTTGAGTGTCTGGCTCAAATCTACATTCGTAAGGTGGTTAGATTGCATGGTTTTCCTGTATCTATCATTTCTGAGAGAAGCACCTAGTTCACTTCTCAGTTTTCGCTGTCAGTTCAGTGAGATTTTTGTACCGAGGTGTATTTGAGCATAACTTTTCATCCACAGAATAACGGTCAGTCTTAACAGACTATTAAGGTGTTAGAGAATATACTGAGAGCTTGCGTGATAGACTTTGGTTATACTTGGGATCAACACCTACCATTGGCAGAGTTTGCACATAATAATAGTTATCACTCCAGCATTGAGATGACACCATTTGATGCATTGTATGGTAGAAGATGTAGATCACATATTGGGTGCTTTGATGGTTTTGAGGCCAGAATCCAGTCTCTAGACTTTTTTCCTGTCGCTTGATTAGGTTTGATTGATTCAGGACGGTTGAGGGCAGCCTAAAGTAGGCAAAAGAGCTAGGCCGATCGTAGGTTTTATGCCTTAGATTTTGGAGTTGATAAGGTGTTTCTATGGATATCTCTTATGTATGGTGCTATGAGGTTCGATTACGTGGGAATCTCAGTCCCAGGTATATCAGGCCATATGAGATATTGGAGAGGGTTGGTGATGTTTCCTGTACCTCCATGCTATCAGTTGTACATTTGGTATTCCATGTTTCTATGTTGTGGCGGTATATGCCCGATGAGTCAAATGTTAGCCGCAAGGATTCAATACAGTTGGATGAGAATCTATCATTTGTTAAGGAGCTAGTGAAGATTCCAGCTAAGGACGTGAGAAAATGTAGGTCCAGTGGTTAAGGTGCAGTAGAGTCACCATTTGATCAAGGAAGATACGTGAGAGATTGAGAGTGTGATGCAGAAGGAGTATCCACAACTTTCTGAGGCATCAAGTACATTTTCCCCTTTATTTCATGCTTTTACTTCATTTTTGGGGACGAAAGTCCTTTTAGTAGTGGATGTTGTAATGACCCTCATGGTTATTTATGATAAATACACGACGTTTGATATTCTAGAGCATTTTGGTAGTTTCCCCAAATCATTTATTACTTGCTGGGAACGACAATTCAGATCCCCGATGACTCGGTTGGGAAATATCTCAAATTCCCTATTTTAGAGCCTAAAATTAAGTACTTATTAACCAAAGTCAACTTTCCTTCAAGAGGATCTCGAAATTTAATTTCGATAGTTCCGTTAGCTCCGAAATACAAAACAAAGTCAACATTGACCTTAAGTTTGTGTTTTGGAGATTTTGTTTGAAAGTTATGCGAAATTACGAATTTTAGTTAAGTTTATGGCCTAAAGTGGTGCTTGAGTGGTATTTTTTTCTTCAGAGTTTCGGATCAAAAATTCTGACTCTTCCATCAACTATAGAATGGTGATTTTGTGCTAGTGGAGGTGTTGGTTCGACTACCAGAGATGTCGTTGTAATTTTGAGGTGTTCGTAGGAATCTTATGGTTTAGCTAAATATTTGACTTAGTAAACACTTTTTCGAAATGATCTCAGATTTAACTTTCGATGACGCCATTGAGTTCAGAATGTGTTGTTCACTCAAAATACATATATGATTTGTTTCTGTTGGACTCTGTTTCAATTCCATGCCTTCGTTTGAAAATTCTACAGTTGTAGATTTTCTGCAATAAGTGCGATAGTGGAAGAAATTATTTAGCGCGATCACAATAAAATAGCAATAACGTGCCCCATCACAACCATTTAAAAAGAATAGAAACTCGATTCTTCAGTTTATTTTTCAACCCTTTTCTAAATTTCTCCTATTGTCCTTATACAATTCTTGCTGGGAAATTCCGTCAAGATTTGTGAAAAAGTTTTTAAAGATTTTTGACGTCTTTTCCCTCCATTGGTAAGTTTTGTTCTCCGTTTTAATTCTTGAAAATTGAAGCTTTCCTCCATTAATGACCCTAATTTTGAAAACTCAAAATTCTCCAATTAGTTCATGTATTATTGAATAAATTATTGTCCCTTGAGTTTATTTCACTTCTTAATATCATTACTTCATTGAATTTTGTCGTTTAATTATGTAAAGCTTGAATCTTTAACCCCTTTTTAATTATAACTTTTTCGGGGTATTTGAAGTCCTTCCCGCATTCGAATTGTGCTTAATTTTGGAGCACGGGTTCCTAATGACGTTGGGAACCCTTTAAAAATTTTATTTTCAATTTTGACGAGCGAGCCCTGCAAGCCCATTTTAGGCTTGATTTTTTGGCTCAGTACGGAATTTAGTATAAAATATATCGTTAGACTCTTATTAACATATAGAACACCTTAACACAAGTTTCAGATCATTTGGAGACCGTTTGTTATCAATCTGAGTATTATTCGCGAACTTGCGGTGTTTTACGTCGGACAACAGGTAGACTCCGTGGGGCTATCTCTGGGTTTATAGCTTTAATAACTGTACTAAATAGCATCCGTGGGTTGGGTAGCTAGGTTATATAATAACCCTATACCGTTCTTTCATCTATTCCATGTTGATATTGATATTTTGGCACCCAACTGATATCGGGCCCGAGACCTTGCATTTGATTAGAGTTACCTGTGCAGGGCATAGAATGTGGATATTTCAT
>JBDJHY010276004.1:0-10279 GCA_039654485.1 Withania somnifera
ACTACAGGGTTTGGTTCTCCTACTGGGTGGATAGTAGGTGCCATCATGACTCCGAGAAGTCGGGTCGTGACAGTCTTTCCCTTCAAATTCCTGATCAATTCACTTTCAAGGTTATAAATTGATCTTAATGGTCGCGAAGCACTAAGATACTACACATAGAAACATAAGACCAATGATATGATAATTCTCGCAAATTAAGTAATAGATAATTAAATAATCATCTTGCTAATTTATACCAAAAACCTAAAATGAGAAAAACTAGTTTCAAATAGACATAGACATCGAATAATAAAAACAAATCATTCAAAGCAAAACGTAAAATTTATAAATAAAGGTCAAGAAAAGAATACAAAATTGTTCTTCGGCCTCCACGGTGGCTCCAAGATATTTTCCTATATTAAAAGTCTTCTAAAAATATTTTTTACAGTATTAAAATAACAATAATCTCTCTTTTATGTACCATCCTCTTTATTATTATGTAAAATAGAATATTTATAGGTGTCGGAAATAACCCTGAATAAAATAAGCAAGTCCTAAAAGAACTTGGAATAAAAAATTCTGGCGGAATAGGGGGGCTCACGACGTGACTGGAACTGTAATTGATTTCCAGCAAAATAGAATGCTATCATAAATTTCATTACGTTATGATTGTCTTGTACATTAAGGCCGACCAATCACAAAGAAGGAAACAGCGGCGCTAGCATTTCAAATTGCAAATGGCAAATTGCAATTGCAATTGTATTCAATATTATATTATTAAATTTCTTTTGAGTATAATTTTAAATTTATTCCATTAAGCTGCCTTCTTGAAATTCCTTTTGTAATCTCTCATATTTAATTCGTTTGAGCTCCAAACTTCTTCCATTTCACATCAAATAATTCCTACACCATAATATACCATATTAGCACAATATAAAATATTTATTACTCAAAAAAAAAAAATATTAATATATGAGGCAAATAATAGCTAAATATATGGTATTTTAGCCTCACATCAGTGATTACAGCCGCTGGAACTTGAGTCCGTCGTCGTACGGCAGTGAGTATAGCTTTCAATACTTATCACATACACTAGCTGGAGGATTATTGATCCAGTTCCCTTGAGGACTTTGGTGATACCATATCGAGGCGTTGAATGCTATGACTTGCCAATGCTATGTCATACTAGACATTTGACATGAGGCATTGATCGCCAGATTTATATACCATTTGAGGCTTATGGTATGGGATGTGAGAGTATGATGACATTAGAGATTGTACATGGTGACACACCTCTATAGACCTTGCCTCTGGGCTTTGGGGACATGCCGAAGGGTTATAGGATAGAATAGAGATATACCAGGAGCACTTATGGTAGCCTTCCATGGATTCTATCTACTAGGCCTACAGGCACCGGAGGGGAAATGTACATAGGACTTGATACTTCATGTGTGTATTTACTTTTCTTTACTTGTTTTCTTCAGTGTACCCCTGGTTGTATGGGAGGTCTACAGGTGAGTGTGTTTTCTATTAGCCTACATTTCTTTTTGAGGGATTTGACAACGTTTATATGCATTAATTTAGTAACGTTATTAATGCTTCGCTATTCTTATTAATTACTTGATATTTTGTGTTATATGGGATATTGTGTGTCTCCATTTTCTCTTCCTGTCATCTTTTGACTCTTGATTAAATTATTATTAATATTCACATATAGTGTTGTTAGGATTCCTGGTACGTCTTCCTTCATTGCCTAAAGTATTGTTATTTGATTATCTAGCGATATCTGTTCTATGTGTTACTTGATTCCAATCTGAGTAGCTAGCTACCATGATGTACTATTTGATTCTGTGTCCCTATTTATTGCTTTTCCTTATTTACTGCTTTTATTATTGTTATGTGCCTAGTGGGGCCCTTGAAGCCTACTAGATACGAGTTACTTTGATAGCTTGTACTCAAACTAAACTTGCCCATGTGCAGATCCGAGTACCCACGCCCGAGCTTGATTTACTGATCGGTGTTGGTACGAACTCTATTCACTTTCAGAGATTCAGGGTGAGCTTGCCTTCCAGCTTTTCCTGCTTCTCTTCAGCATGGATTTTGATCCCCATGTATTTGAGAGGTACATTTGCATTAGACATTTGATTCCTTATTCTGTACTTTAAGGTTTTGTATTATATTGATACCGGGTTTGAGAATTGTTGATTTATATATTGTTTATTATTATTGTACTTTCTGCATTTGATATAGTAGTCCTCCACTTTAAATTCAGACTATAGGGTCGGTTCTACTACCAGTGGTATAGTATGTGCCATCATGATCCGATAAATTGGGTTGTGACAGGATTCTTCTAAGGCTTACAATTTCAGGTACTCCATTTACCCTGGTGTCACCAAAATGTATAGAGATTTGAGGGAATTTAAATGGTGGAATAGACTGAAAAAGGACATATTTGAGTTAGTAGATACATGTCCCAACTACTAGCAAGTGAAAGTTAAGCACCAAAATACAGTAGACGAAATGTAGAGCTTTGGGATTTAGACATGGAAATTGGAAGTTATTGGCATAGAATTCATCAACGGTATACTACATACTAAGAGTCACCGAGACTCTATCAGGGTTTTTGTAGACAGGATGAGAAAATCAACCCATTTTATACTAGTCATACCAAATTTTCAGTAAAGGAGCATGATAGATTATATCTTCAGGAGATTTTACATATGCATGCTTTGCTTTGACTATTATTTTAGATAGGGGTACTTAGTTCACTTTGCAGTACTGGATATCTTTTCTGAGAAGTTTGGGTTATCAAGTTCATTTTAGTACGATTTTCATCCAAAGATAGATAGTCAAATAGATAGTCAAAATAGGTGGACGATATATACTCTGGAGGATATGTTAAGAGCTTGGAAACTTGACTTCAAGGGTAATTGTGATGACCACCTACCTTTGGTAGAGTTTGTATATAACAATAGGTATCATTCTAGTATTTAGATGGCTCCATTTGAGGCCTTATATGGGAGGATATATACATCTATCATTGGTTGGTTCGATGTTGGTGATACAATATTGATAGGTCCAAAGTGAATATTTGAGGCTACTCAGAAAGTTCTACTTATTCGGGAAAGGTTCATAATAGCACAGAGGCGGGATAAATCTTATGCTGATGTTAGAAGGAGGGAGTTTGAGTTTGATGTAGATAACTGGTGTCTTTGTGAATATTTCACCTATGAAGGGTGTGATGTGCTTTGGGAAGAAATGGAAACTTTGTACTCTTTATGTAGGATCTTATCAGATTCTAAGGATATGCTTGGTGTTCAATGAATTAGATCTTCCGATTGAGTTAGCAACAGTCCATCCTGTGTTTCTTATTGAAGAAGTGTATGAGTGACCATTACCCTTACTTCTTAGTTTCTGTAGGAATCACTTTGAAGGATAGCCTAAATTATAAAGCAATACTGGTTCAAATTCTAGACAAGTAGGTTCATAGACTCCGAAACTAGGAAGCAACTTCAATTAAGGTATTTAAAGGAATAGGTTGTGGAAAGTGCTACATCGGAGGAAGAGGTTGATATGATGAAGAAATACCTACATCTTTTTCCTTCTAGCTTCGAAATAGTATGAGGTAGTTATTCTTGAATTTTAGTTTCCATTCCAGTTTTATACACATAGTCAGCTATCACTACCTTCATGGTTGTGCATTTGTTCCAAGTATGTTCATGCCATTTTTAGTTTCAGTCTAACCTTCAGAATCATGTTTAATTCAGTTTATCCCTTCTACTCATGATAGTACTCAGTTAGCCTAGTAAACTATTCAAATTCAACTTAAAACTCGACTCTAGCCCTCATACAAGGATGAATGATCCGAAGGGGGGTATAATGTAATACCTCATTCTTGTACTAGCTTAGAAAGTCTAAAACTCATCTTAGAATTGAAAGTCAAAAAAGAAAACTTTCCCCAGGGAACCACGACTCATGGGTACCCTTCACGATTTATCTGGTAACTCATGACAACTTGGACAGAACCTTGTCATTTTGCACTTCATGAAAAATAATTAAGCCTATGACCATGAGTGGAGGTACGACTCATAACTCCTAGTTATAAGTTGTACTATCAAAATATGATCCTAAAGTCTAGAAACCCAAATTATAAATCCTTGATGCCACGAGTCAACCCAGGATTCGTGACATTAACCCAAAAGTCATACCTGTTACTCATAGGACCCTGATCTAAAATTCCAGTGAGACAAACTTCAAACCTACAATCCGTAACTTATCACCACAAGTCGTAGGTCCACTCGTGGTAATCTATGACAGAAAATTTCCTGCACTTTTATTTAATTATTCAGGGGTAATATAGATACTTCTTATGACCCTATTAGCTAATAAACAACCATTTTAAGACCTTTTACTCTCAATATAAATAGCCCAACCATATTTTATCTATTTTTTCAACAATAAAAGAGAAATACTATAAGGGGGAAGATAAGGAAGGAATTAACAGTGCGTTCAAGGTTTTCACCAAGTTTCTACTCAATGAATTCACTCCAAATCAGGTACGGGAGTATTCAGTGAGAGTTTCATCCATTCTAATGACCAAATCGTTATATTTTCAAGCAAAGTTGATATTCCTTAACTTTAGATTTCGAAGCCCAAAGAATGATTTTTCTATTAAAATTTATAGCATGTGTTTAAGTATAAAAGTTTACATAGAATTGTGATTTGTAGAATGACTTAAACTTTCTTTACATGAATTAATATCAATGAACATGTTTTGACTTGTTCAGTCTAAACTATGAATAATTCATAAATTTTAGCATATGAAACTGATGAATTGACATCATGATCACCATGAACTTAATTTATGAACCTTACATGAAATTACTAAGATTTTTAAGAAACTAGTATGATAATATATGCAAGAAAAATAAGGTTGTCTTGCTTAACTATAATTAGTCTATTCAGTTAGATATGATACCTAACCGGCCATCAAATGACAAGTATTAGATAGGGCATTTAGATTTTTCTATGAATTATGAGAATAGTGTTTTTAGGAGGATTATTTAGCAAAAAAGGACTCAAATTTACTTGTAGATAAAGGTGATGTTCAAGTCCATAAACTGTGTTGCCAACACTTGCCTTTATGGATAGTTAAGGATCCTTAGCTTAGATTACAACTCAGCTCTAACTGTGATATGTTAGGGTGATCTTTTTCAGTGTGTCTTTATAACATTGGAATCCATATTTCTCATAAAAAGGTTTATGTAGATTATTAGAAACTCCCACCCATGGTTTGAGACTCAAAACAAAACAATAAAAATCGCCAAAATCTAATATAGTTTACTCAAACGTTTTAGAAACATAATATCAGATTTATGCTTTACGATTTGCAAAATTTTTTAGGTCATTGCACAACTTTTAGAATTATGAAATGATTTCTAGATTTCATCTCACATTTATTTATGTTTTGATATTATCATGGTTTATCATGTTTTATGCATATTTACAGTATATTCGATGTACTGACTCGCGCTTTGAGGTAGCATTATTTTATGACATTGCAGATATAAGTCTCCTATATCATCCTCGGGGTTAGTCAACAAAGTCAGCAGAGAAGCTTTGTGAGTCCCCATAGCATCGATGACCGAAATTGTTCATCCTTATTTATTTCTTAGATATTATGGTTTTATGTTTAAAGTTGACTATTTGTCCCAACAATTTTTCCTAGTTCTAGTAGAGATTTAAGACACGTATGTTTAGTTCATTGAGATTCAATTGTACATTCTTATTGATGATTAACAAATAGAATTTGAAAACTTTATAAGTCACTTTATCAGCATTATCTCATTACGTCCTTTATTTCTTTCATTGTATGTTAGTCTATAACCAGGTGTATGCGTCAAGGATTATCTTAAGTTCACTTTTGGATCCTTAGAATTGTGTTACATCCACGGTGTAGATTTGGGGCATGACATTTAATTACAGAGAAGATGAAAAATGTGGAAGAGAATTTTAACTGTATATTTGATGATTCCGTCGTAGGTATTTGCTAAAATGGTAAAAGGAAGACTAACCAATACTCTTCTAATTGTTACCGTTGTATTTCAATTCTTTTCATCCTGAAAATAATTTTCTTGCTGATTTTAACTTTCATTCTACTAACATGCTTCCTCTCATTTTTCAATGTCTTTTTTTTTTTTTGTATTGTTTTAGAAGTTTGTATTTGTTCTTAACTCGGGTGGTAAGTATTGAAGTAGAGGAGTATAATAAATGGCAATTCGTATTTTATATTAGAAGATATACATGAATAGGGTGAATTCTAATTTTAAAGTGACAGAAAATTCTATTAAGGTATAATTATATCATTATTTAACAAGCGTTTTTTCGTAAAATATGCTCCACTTGATGAAATATTTGTTTAGTATCTTATCGTTATTTCATATTGTGAGATATTTCTTTGACACTCATGCGAAACAAAAATATATCGGACTATATATTGCAGATAAAAGATGTTCATGGCATGTACAATAGGAACAAATGTTTTTGTTATTGGGCAATATATTTTAACTTCTTGGTAAAGAATAATTTAGTAGATGTTATGTTTATAAAGATTTATTTTCTTTCATAATATCAATTTACGTAAAAAGAAGAGATAACCTTTAGACAATAGAGTGAATACGTAATATATCGGAGAGAAAATATCAACTTTCTAATGATCGAAGTGTGGTAATGTTTCCTAGTACAAAAGTAGTTGTTGTAAATCACTCTTATTATCCTTATTTATAAAAAAATGAGTTTTACATAACCTATTTAATTAAAGGATAATTCAGTGAAAATACCACATACATTTTAGGAGAGATTTTTTTTTTAGGGGGTGTGTCCAAGCTAAAAGCACCATTTAATATGATCGAAGGAAGTAATTACTTATGTATATGCTAAATCAACTATAGGGTTATGCCCCTTAACCACTTTAGGGAACATGTCATAAGACTTGTTCCTTCAATATGTTCTAAAGTAATAAAACAGTAAAGTAAAGAATACAAAATTTAGCGTAAAAACATTGTCTCACAAAGGGAAACACCAACTACCTGCACCTATAGAGGATTTAACCTAACTTTACTATAACTGTGAGCCTCAACACCAAGTTAGATTACAAGCAAATGCAATCTTAGGAACTACTCTGATTCCTAATGTTGTTCAGCAAACACCCTTGAATAATGAACTCCCAGATCCAAGTTTCCCATAACTTGAATCAAATAAAAAGAACTTCCTAAATTAAAAATGTAGGAAATGAAAAATTACAACTCAATAGAACTTTACAATACAAAGTGACTAGACACAGAATTGTAAGAATGATTATAAAAGGAACATGTTCCTTTGTCTGGTACTGCTGTATCAGTTGCACTTCAAGATCACCGAGAATGCACTCAGAATTGAACTCACACTATTTCAAACACCTTTATGCATTTTTCTCATTAAGTGAGTGAGAATTTATTATAGATATTCATGATAGTTATATATCTATTAGAGACTAACATGCTAGTAGAGTTCTAAACACTCAAGGACCCCTTTGATCCAAAGACCTCTCATTCCATATGGTCTCTTTAAAAATTTGGAATCTTCCTTATCGTTATATTTACTTTTGATCTTTATCTATGAAATTTATCTTCACTTGACTCCTTATGTATTTTTGGAAGGCTCTTTACTATGTTGACAAGTTACTTTTACTGCATGTTGATTTTCAGCTGAAAGGATCACATAAATACAACTTGTTCCTTTGACTTGGTTCATCATCAAAAAATTCTTAGATCTTACAAAATCCCCCCTTTGATGATGGCAAACTTTGATCCCTATGTACTATCTTTAATCCTTGTAGAAAACAATCTATACCATCACAACTGAAAGAGATATATTAGAGAACCATAGTAAAGATCCAGGTTAGGCTAGTGGTTTATAACCATCCGTATTAACTTTCACTTTTTGGCATCATAAAACAAGTGAAGATAGGTCCATTCAAAGAATATTTAATTTAAAACTCAAGAGCACATGGACATTATTGATGCAATTATTTAAGAGATATCATACTCAATTAGATATATCATAAAAATGCATAAGTAATATAAAAAAAGAGATAAAGATTCTAAATATAACATATACTTCATAAACTAGGCAAGTACATCATCATTTGAAAATAAAAAAACTAAACCAGTGACTAGGCAACAAGAAAAAACAAGGCAAGGACAATATATGGTCTAAGAAGATAGAGGAGGCGGAGGAACATATGGAGAGGGGTTGGTAATTCTAAAGGAAAATACAAAGTTTGTATAATGTTTGTTTCCCTTTCCATCTCAGCTTCCAACTTAACAATCTTGGCCTTTAGTTCCTTATTCTTCAGTTTCAACTCCTCATGGTCCAACCCGTAGTTTATATGTAACTTGTCCAATTTACCAGCATGAGATTCCTTCAAAGCAACAATTTATTCCTCTTTGGCATTTAGGGTAACCCTCAACCTTTGTATAGTAGATTCTTCTTCCTTATGTGGAGGTTGCATAACAATATCATTCACTTCCCTAATAACATCCTTAGCAATCTGTGATTTCCAATTTGCAAAAGGAATTGCCAAATCTTGGAAAATAGATCCCATCCAGAAGCCATAGGGTAGGGAATATCTAGTGCTATGTCCTTTGCTAACCCTATGAATATTGTGCATCTTGAGGGATGAGCGGTTAATATGTTTCCTAGTAAGTAGAAGCTCCATAATAGTGAGGTCCAAGAAGTTGGACTCAGTTCTCCTTTGACCCTTGGGAATTATCATTTTGATCACCATATCAAATAACAACTTGTGCAAAGATGCCATTTCTCTACGTAGCACACTTCTATTGAACTAAGCAGCAGCATCATCAGAAAACTTCCTTGTAATTTCTAAGGCTGAGTTGATTCCAGTTAAATCATGTCATTTCCTCTACACATACTCACTCCAACCAACATTAGGCACCCTTAATAAACAGTCAAGACGACTAGCAGTGAGTGCCCTATTCATCTTACTAACAATATGATTAGAGGAACCGTGACAATTGAGATAAAACTCAACAAACTCCTTCTTGTCCATCATTCTTATCTGATTTCCTTGCACAAAAAAAATCATATCAACCTATGTATTCACCATAATCATAAGTTCTCCCATATTTTCATCACATGAGATTACACTTCCTTTGCTAATAAACTTTTTATTGAAATTCAAGGTCCTTTTTCAGACTGGCTCAAGGAGGGTTTTTTATCTCACCAGGTACATTAGAAATTATCTCCTCATCTCCCAAGGAGGACATACGGGTACCAATATAAGTTGTATTGCTTTATTTTTAAATATACCTCCTAGAGGGAATACGTCTAGAGGTGTGTTTCTTTGGGGTAGAGGAAACTTTTCCCTTTCATTTCCTTTCCTTTTTCTCTCAGCCTCATCATCTTTCTCGTCAGGGACCTCAATAGTATCAGTAAGAGGTTTGGTTCTAGAGGAGGTTGTCCTTGGTTTATTTGAAGATACAACAACACAATAATTTTCTCATTGAAAACCCTTTTATTACTCCTAGTAAATCTAGTGGTTGATATAGGAAGAGACACGGGGGTAGGAGTAGGAGTATCAAATACATCTTTAGGAATGAGAACAGGTAACATAGAGGCTTTCCTTAGTCTTTGCTTATTATATCTGGTGAGTACAAAGGCTAGGGGTATATTATTATCATTAATTTTGATCTGATTTAGAGAGAATTTATATGTTATGGGGTTCCTAGAAACAACTCCTTTGTTAGCTCCAGATCCCAGCAAGAGGAACAGTTCCTATAAAGGGTTCTCTCCTTTTTTTATCTCTTCACTTGTGGAACTCTAACTAACTTCCTCAATATTCATTTCAACAGCCATAGGATCCTCAGTAGGGTTTTCACTTTGCTCTCCTTCAACTATATTTCCTGATGAACTACTTCTCCTAACTCCTCTATTCTAGCAGTAGGAATTAGCTCAGTTTCCCCCTCATTTTCCTCACTACTGGGGTATTCAATAAATCACACAACATTTTCTTCTACCCTAGAAGGTTCTTCAACTACTCCCTTAACAAAATTAGGTTCATCGATATTTTCCTCCACTAAAGCAGGTGCCTTAATATTCTCATGTGCCGTGATCTCCAGGACACCATTTGTAATGACCCTTATGGTTATTTATGATAAATACGCGATGTATTGCATCTTAGAGCATTTCAGTAGTTTCCCCAAGTCATTTATGACTTGCTGGGACCGATAGTTCGGATCCC
>JBDJHY010276014.1:0-10279 GCA_039654485.1 Withania somnifera
ACTTGGGGCAACTACCGAAACACTCTAGGATGCAAGACACTGCATATTTATCATAAATGACCTTAAGGGTCATTACAATCATTCGCCCTTATAACTCTATTTCTGTATTTTGATTCTCAATTTTGGCTTAATTCGCCAAGATAAAATAATATTTGGGGACCAATTGTGGTACAAACATAGTTCCTTCTTTACTTAATTTTTGGGCATGTGTTTCTTACATGGTGCACAACATAACTTTGTAGTTTGTTTTGAATTTTTTTCATAGTCTCCATGGGTCAAGTTTGAATTGATTTTCATAATGAATATCAATATATTAATATATTAATATAGGTGTCATTTTTCTCATGTTTACACATGTATTGTGATTTGATAGGTTGGAAGACTTTGGAGGCAATTTGTAAAGGAAAAGATGCTTTTTGATAGTACCAGTTTTTATTGTTTGGATCCAAGTAGATTACAAAATTCTTCTTCTAGACTCAGCTTATTTAGGTAGTAAATGCTTTAAATTACTTATTTTATAGTATATTTGTATAATAGGTTTAGGTTATGTGTAATTACTTCCCAATTCTTAGCCTAGTTCAAGAATTTAGATTAGAAATCCTTTTTTGAGCTTTAGTTTAGGTTGCCTGATTTAGCTAGGTGTTGTTTCTTAGTGTAAAACTCAGAATAGAGGCCTTTATCCTAGGTTAGGTTAGACTTATGCTTGTATGAGTTTTCTTTTTATATTTAAGATTATTTTATTTTATTTTTTATTTTCCTATATTATCATGATAGTATGGATTCGAGGACGAGGTTATTGCATTCTAGCGAAGGTTAATTATATGTATGTGATTTGGAGGGTGATTTACCCTTATTTGATGCATATGTGTGTGTCTGTATATATATATATAGATGTACTTGTATCCGAACATTATCATTCATGCACACATACTTATGAATCACAACAAGGTTTGAAGGTTGAAACATGAGTTCTGGTTTTTATAATCGGACTCCCTACCTCTTATCATTAGATTGACAGATTTTCATCGCGTACCTTTACTGGCTATTCAGAGTTGGTTTACCATTTGTCCACTGATACTAGGTTTCTGATTAATTGCATGACTTTTTAATTGGATTTGGATTTTTATAGAGCAACTGTACCACTTTTAAACTTGGACTAAGGTTTTCCACTAATTTATATTATGTTGCGGGAGGTTTTAGCCTACATATTAAGAGTGGCTACAAGCTTTACATTTATTTACTTATGTTTATAAAAATGGGAACTCGATGTATTATTAGTGGTTCATGGGGAACTTAACCCCGGTTTGAATTTTGGAGCTTTCTTTTGGTTCATTAGACACATTTTTACCATACTTCATCATATTCTCTCTATTGAGCTTATATTTATTTTACTATTAGTATTTCCACTATGTTTTCCTCTTTCATCACATATTGCCTTAGGATTCGAGACTTTTATCTACATGTGTATTCTAACTTATTATTCACTGTATTTACAGCTTTTTGAGCCTAGTAGGCCTATGATGCCTACTGAGTACCCTATATTTCAGTACTCATACTACAGTTCTACATATTCTTCTAATGTAGATCCTACTATGAATTATCCTTGTTGATTTATATTATTCAAGAGTTGTCTACTCAAGCTATAGTGAGTTAGATTATTCAAGAGTTGTCTACTCAAGCTATAGTGAGCACTTGTCATCCTGTAGTCTACTCATCTCCTTTTTCTGTTTAGTATTTGTATTTTCATTACCTTGTACATACTAGTAGTAGTTGTATCCATATTTCTATACTTAGTAGCTCTTATACTAGTGACACCAGGTCTGGGTTGTGTTGTATAGTGTATTTTGTCCTTGTTATCTCCTGCAGAACCTGTTTGTATAACATATAGTTGTATTTGAAAATATTTAGTATAGATCCTTTATCAATTCTCGTTCATGTTATTTACTTTATTGTTGGTTCTGGGGATTGGCTTACCTACTAGTGGGTTATACTGGGAGCCATCACGACTTAATTTTTTAGTCGTGACTATTTGGTATTAGAGCAAAGGGTGGTGATTATTGGGTATTAGAGACTAGGCTAAGGAATAATTTTCATTAGCCCACATACTTGAATTAAAGAATTTTATATGTCTTGAATAGATGGTTGATAGATGGAATATAATCCTCTACTGAAACCCTTGTTTTATTTTTAAGAGAAAGCTTCAAAGAATGCACATGTTCTAAGTCCGAGAATGAAAAGAATGAACATATTCTAAGGCTTTAGGCTTATATACCTATCTCAAATATGCCTAAAATGACAATGGATTTGTCATTGCAGAGTGGGAAATTTCCAAAACATCCCTGGGAAAAAAGGATTTAAAATTGACTAGAAAACTTTTACGGCCAGGTTGATGGTTTGTCAAATTGGTTGATGGGCCATCAACTGGCCGTCAAACCTTGGAAAGTTTCATGAGATACTAGATAGTGGGGGATGTTTCCACGAGCGATTTTATGGCTCGTCAATCAAATGTTGGATAGTGAAATGGTCTGTGAAACTCCCAGAAAATGAACACTCACTATAACATGATGACAACCAAGATGATTGATCATCAATTTCTCTCATGGCCAGTCATATGCTTCGTGAAACAAGAATCAATCTAGAACTTCCATAAAATTTTCGAACTTTTTTTATTTCATTCAAACAATGTCTATGATGATTTTCAAGGTGTAAAAATATATCCCTATTGAGATCATTCAGCTTCGAATGAAAACTCAAGTTTATCTAAGGGAAAAATAGTTAATTAACTGATAAAATGACTACAAGGTCTCTCATAGACATGATAAAACTAGACAAACCATGAGTAGTATGCTCTTTACACTCAATTGATATACATGCCACTCCATACTATCATGAAATCTACAAATAAAGAACAAATACACTCAGTAGGACTCATATAGTGCTGCAATACTACACACATCAGACACTCAAAAGAATATCTGAATAGAGAGTCTATTTACTCAACTATACTGAAACTAGGAGTAAACAAGTCCGGGTATATACTCATCATATCCTCTTTTGCTTCTCTGATAGCTCTCTCAACTGACTGGTTTAACCATAGAACCTGAACTGAATCTATCTCTTTGTTTCTCAATCTGTGGACTTATCGGTCTAATATTTGAACTAGGATCTCTTCATAGGTCAAGTTGTCTCTGATGATGATATTCTCAATTGAAACTACTGAGGACGAATCACTCATGCACTTTCTCAATAATGATACATGGAAAATTGGATGAATCGTTGCTAAATCTACTAGAAGGTCTAACTCATAGGTGAATTACAAAAACTCTTCAATATCTGATACGACTCGATATTATGTAGACTGGGCTTTTATTTCTTGCCAAATCTCATGACTCCATCAAATACACCTTCAAAAATAGCCAATCGTCTACATAAAACTTTAGGTATCTCCTTCTCATATCCACATAGGATTTCTATTTGCTCTCAGTATTTCTCTGATAATCTAAACCATCTATATCACATCATGAACAAGCTCTGGCCCTACCTTCACTGCCTTAACTACCTCAAACCGTCCAATTGGAGACCTATATCTTATCTTATACAAAACCTCAATGGGGCCATTTAGATACTAGAGTGATAGTTGTTATTGTATTAAAACTCTATCAAAGGTATTTGGTCAACCTAACTGACCTTGAAGTTGATTATACATGCCTTTCGTATATCCTCCAATGTCTAATTGGTCTTGTTAACTTGAACATATATCTGCAAGTGAAATGAGGTACCAAGGTAAAACTAGGAACCAAGGACTGTCTGAGATGATCTCCAAAACTGAAAAGTGAACTTCGTACCTCAGTCTAAGACAATAGACTAAGGCACTCCATACATCTTGAAAATTTGTTGGAGGTAAATCCTCCCATACTGCTCTATTGTATAGCTGGTGTGGATGGGAAAGAAATAGGCTAACTTTGTCATGCAGTCTACTATCACCCATATGTGATTATGCTTCTAGGTAAGGGGTAGACCAATTATGAAATCCATATTAATCAATTCCTACTTTTATTTTGGAATCCATAAATTCTACAACTCTCCTGCTGGTCTCTGATGCCATACCTTCACTTGCCGACAGTTAGGACACTTAGCAGCATATTCAACTATGCTCTTTTTCATCCACTACACCAATAAAATTTTCTCAAATATTCATACATCTTTATAGCCGTAGGGTGGATAGAGTACCTAAAACTGTGAGCCTCAGATAAGATCTTCTCTCTCAACCCATCAACATCTGAAACATAAAGGGGATATTGATAACAGAGTACACCATCTCCCCTTGCAAGAAAATCTAAACTATCTCCTTTTGAGATGTACCGTTCAGCTGAACTAGGACTAGATTACTATTTTAATTCTTTTTTCACCACCACTAAGATGATTTAGAAGCATTCTAATCTAACATATACCCATTCTTAGTATCAAACAATCACACTCTAAGGTGTGCAATTCTGTGCAACTCTCTAGCCAACTCTCTCTTACCCTTATCAATATACAATGAACTACCTAAAGATAACTGGCTAAGGGAATCAATCACTCCATTATCCTTTCTAGGATGATACATTACACTCATGCCATAGTTTTTAAGCAACTCTAACCATCACATCTGACAAATAAAGCTTGTGTAAAGTTAAAACTTGAGCTAACGTCATCTTAGTTTTAAACTCCTGAACAATCTTCTCATAAACATCTAAACACTCAAACTTCACATTCTTATGAATCAATTGGGTCAAAGAGGTGGACATAGAAGATAGATGCAAAAAATCTATGGTAATACCATTAAGACCCAAGAAACTATGGATATTTGATAGAGAGGTAGGTCTAGGCCAATTTCTGACAATATCAATTTTTTGTGAATCTACTCAGATACCCTCACTAAAAATGATATGACCTAAGAAGGCAACTGATTGGAGACACTTAGAGAATTTGGCATAAATCTGATGCTCTCTAAGAGTCTGGAGGACAACTCCAAGATGGTTTTAATTCTCCTCCTTACTTCTAGAGTAATTAAGAATGTCATTAATGAATACTATCAAAATAGATTCATGTATGCTTAAAAACCCTATTTAAGAGGTCTTTGAAGGCTGCAGGAGCATTAGTAAAACCAAAGGATATGCCTATGAACTCAAAGTGTCCATAGTGGGTTGTGAACTACCTCTCCAACCTTAAGATGATGATAGACAGAATGAAGATCAATTTTTAAAAAGTAGCTAACACCCTGAAGCTAATTGAACAAATAATCAATAATCAAGATAGAATATTTGTTCTTGATTGTGACTTTGTTCAGCAATTGTTAATATATACATATGTAACACCCCAAAAATTTTATCTAGAATTTGAACCATTCAATGTACATGCTTAAGTTTGGGTCCTATGGATTCCTACTTGATCCTAGATTATAAAAATTATTTCTGTAGTGTGGAAGTAGTATTTGATGTGATTCAAGATCATAATATACTGCTAGAATAAAATTACATTCAAAATCCTTCATACTGGCCTAGTTTTGTGTTTTTTTCATGCATGGATCAATTTTAAACAATCAAATCTACTAAATTATAAAGAGTTGTGTGACCCATAACCTATCCAAATAAATTTCTCTGAGTCTGGATTTCAATCCAACAAATGGTATATCAATATGAGTAATATTTAAAACTTCTAGGCATTTTACTCAAGCATTGTAGCAAAATTTTCAGAGACGTATTTCTGTCTAGGTCCCGACGAGTTAGGATTATGACTCGTGATGTGAAAAACCATGAGTCATATTGTGAAATCACGAATGTTGTTTTACAGCCCAATTCCCATGATTTCATTTCATGAATAATGAAGTGATATACCATGACTCATGGTATGAACTCGTAGGGTGAAAACCACTTTCTTGTAGCCAAAGTCAATAGCACAACTTAATCCATGAGTCATGGAGTGGTATTCCATGAGTCATAGGGTTGACTCATGGTATTGCTCTAAAAATTTAAAGCTAGTTTAATGAGGGGCTTTTCTGTAATTTCTATAGCCCGTTCCTCCTAATCATATGTCATTTTGGCTTAAGAATAAACTACTATAAATACCAAATAAGCCCCAAAATATTCATTCTCTACTTAATCAGATCAAAGTAATGTTTTACTTCAAAACTCTTCTCTTTAATTTCAAGCAATGCTAGAGTTTCTTCCTCAAGGTTCAAGTTAGGGATTCTTCAAGGTTCAGTTATGTGGTTATGAAAAAGGATCCCTTTCACCCTTATGCCCAAAAATCCCTTTTCTTAAAAGATTGAAATTATACAAGTATGTTTAGGGTTATTAATTAATATATATATTGAGATTTCCCTTTATATGATTCATTGAGATTTTGAGTCATAATTATGAAGCTTGTATTGATATTTATAAATTGCGTAGTCCTTATCAGTTAGCATTATTTTGAAAATTATGTAGAAGTTAAGTGAAGTCTTGAAGTATGAATTCAGTGATGTTTTTAAAGTTTATTCTTAAAACTTGAGATGAGTATTAAAGTGTCATAATTAGTTGACTTTAACATGGGTTTTAAACTTAATTATGAAGATGTCAAAATTGAGAGTTTTTGGCTAATTATGATTTTTCATTAAAGTATTGATGATGATTTTTCTTGAACTAGAAGCTAAGAAAAATTGACTACGAAGTGTCAAAATTGAAGTTTTTATTGAAAAAGTTACCCATTGTGGTTTTATATTGATGTTTTAGGCTAATTGGTTCCATTGAGGTTGTTGCATTAGTCTAGAGAGTTGAAGATTTAGTCTGTTTGGTTGATTCCATAAGGGAATTCTGCTAGTCATGGGAAGTTTAATGTGAAGTGTCAATATTTTATGGAAGAAGTATTAGCATCGAGAGATTGGTCACGAGAGGAAGCTATAGCTTCATACTCTGGCAAGGTATTGAGGCCCCTCTACATAGGGTAATGTGTATACTTCATTTCTAAGGAATGAATGTATCAGTTATAAAAACTACTAAGTGAAGAAAATTGATAGTTTTGAAGTAAATAAAGTGAAAAAAGATTTGTAACTAAACTTTATCCTTTATATGTTAAAAGTTGATGAGTCTATATGATTATATTAAGTTTATTTACACTCTTTAAAGTTGAGATTTGAACTATCATTCGTTTAAATTGCATATTATAGCTTAATTGAGCCAAGTCTTTAAAGTTGAAGCCTTTTGAATTAAAATTTTAACTTACATATTATTTTTTCTTGATGCTGAGAGTCAGAGTTAAACTTGATATAAAGTTATAGAGTCTAAAGTATTTGTTGAGTTTATTTTATACCCTTGAAAGTGACGGTTTTTAACTAATCCTATTAAAACTACATGTAATTGATTATTTGATTTGAGTTGAAGTTGAGTTTGTCATGTATTTCATAACACCTCTATTGTTATGTTATATAGCCTGCTATTATACCTGTCTATATATTCAATACATTTCATTTACTGATTGCATACTTTTCTTACATATTTACCCCCGTACAGATCCTGCCAGTTGTCCAAATTCTTATGGTTGACTTGGATCCATATTCCTAGAATATTAGCAGATTGATGAGTCCTCATTGCTTTGGGGACTTGAGAGATATAGAGTTATTTGTTTTTTTCTAAAACTAGAATTCTAGTTTAACTGTTCATTTTGTTATTTGGAAACTAGCTAGGGATCTTGTCCTAGCATTCAAGTACTAAGCATATAGTGGATTTCAAATTCTTGGAGTAATATTCTTGTACTTGAGATTATCATTTTATTCATTTATATATATATCTATTGACTAATGTAAGGTCCACTATTTATTATTGCTATTGTTTGATTACTTTTTCTGCTGAGTGTAGTTAGTAGAGCTTTGCACAAGACAAGGGTCTATCCAAGGATATTTAGGAAACTTAGTGGTTAAATATGTCGGTCCCTCCAATGGGGTGACTCTAGGGAATGAAAACTTAGTATCAGAGCATTAGGTTCAAGCGTCCTAGGATTTCAAAAATCCATTGTTAGGTAAAGTCTCTTTTATGGTTTTGAACTTTGGAACATATATAAATGAGAGGCTACTGAGCGTTTAGGAAATTTTTCCTTTGTCCGTGTTCTATCTCATGATGTGGAGTTTAAATCTGAGAAGTATTTTCTATTTCGTGCTTTATGTTCTTTGGACCATGCCACCCAAAAGAACACGAGTTCTTAGAGCATCCAGTCTAATAGTTCAAAAACCAAGATCAGCTAGATCAGGCCCCTCTGATAATCCTCACAATGTATCCCCAATCCCAATTTTTGGTTTTTATTGAGTTGTGATTGTAAAGGGAGTCATAGTAGTGAACAAGGATAGTTTTGTGGTAGACACTAAGGGTGAAATAGTCAAGGTATAGAAGTCAAAGTGGGGAATTATTGTTTATTTGGGGTGTGGGGTCAGATGTCATAAGATTATTCGGAAGTAGTGGGATAGTATATCCTTAGGTGCTGACTATGGAGTAGTAAGTTGGTACATATTGTATAGTAGCATATAGAGGAGAGGTTGATGGTTCTAAAGACTTAAATTATGTTTTAACTGAGCATGGTAAGGTGGTGCATAGGCTTGAATTTATTAGAGTGGGTGTTTGAGATTTGGTTATGCTGTTGTTGACTCTCACAGGGCTAGAGTTATCGAGGCTTATGATTTATTAGTTATAAATTTGAGTATTGATAAGAAGTTGTATGTTATTAGTATTTAGTATTGAATAATCTGGATGAGTATCCTGCTATGAGGTATTCTAGTATAAAAGTAGATGAAGAGTTGGATGTGTGATGTTAGTAAGATAGAGAGGGCATTGACTTTGTAATGATAGTCTTAAAGAGGTTATTTTTTAGGTTATCCTTAGAATATATTTAATTGTAAATGATTGTAGTCCTTAAATGAAATATTGGAATTTATAGGTATAGTGAGTGTCTAACCTTGTAGAGTGGTTGGTTACAGATCTATTTAGAGAGGAAGTCTCTAGACTTAAAATTTTCATCTTTGTCCTAAGAGGGAGATGGTAAGGTGAAGAACGAATTTAAGTCTCGAGGCCCTGGTAGTAAAGAGTCCCAATGTATAGAGCTATGATTAGATGATGACCCGCTCATTCCCCTTCATACTCTTCATACTTTAGTTAGAGATGAAAGTTAGTGCCATGTCTTTGTTCATGCACTTTATGAAGTTCATGTTCAAATTCTAGAATGAGAAGAAATCTCTTCAAACAACATGATAGTCTTGCTCATGGTGTAGATATTCGGCCAGTTTATGATGTCATCTATAGAGTTTTCAACATGATTCATGTATCCAAATTTCACAATATTCCATCTATTTGGTCTATTTCATTACTTTGATTTTCAGACTCCAACTTGAATGTTGAGAATGCATTAATGATGTATCCCTTTCCTATAGTGATATTTAGTTCAAACTCCATGTAAGAGTTCAAAAGTTAGACCATGATCCATACGTTTATAGTTTGTGCTCACATTTTATTTTCCTCTTAGTGATCCCATTTGTAAGTTTTTATATGGTAGTCGAAGAATCCTAGTAGAAGCTAAGATAGAAGATACTATATGCTGAATCAGTAGTAGTTTTGGTGTGAATTTATCACCCGAATACTCCTAATCCTATCTAAATCCCAATGCATATAATCAGCTCTAGCAATGACCGCCACCGGTATGAGAAGAAACGCCTTGCTGAGCTGGGAGGACAGCAATGCTACTGTGCGAGGATTAGTCTAACCTGGATTACCACTTTTACTAGTCAAAGGACAATCTCTTTGCCCGTGTCCTAGCTTTCCGCATCCAAAACAACTCCTATAAGCACAATCTCGAATGTTGTGACCAACTTGGACACACCCAAAGCATCCGTCCTGACCAATATGGAACTTACCTAAATGGTACTTGCCACACTTCCCACAAGATGGAGTAGCAATGCTCTGCAAAGCTAATTGAACTGTCCTATTCTGCTAACTCTTTAGAGACCTAAATTTTTGCGAATAAGAATTGAATAATGAAGGGGATGGTAACCTAGAGCTCTGTTGCTGTCATTGCTGCTAGTGAACCCCTCCAGACTTAGGATGTCTAAACTCGAATTGGTCAGTCTTAGCCTTTTTACTCCAGTAACTCTCTTTCTGCTAAACCTTATCCTTCTCAATTTGTTCTAGATAAACCATCAACTTACCAATGTCTATGTCACTATTCAATATAACTTTCGTCCCATACTTTAGCAAGTAAAGGAAGAGGTTAGAAAGAAAAT
>JBDJHY010276045.1:0-10279 GCA_039654485.1 Withania somnifera
TCCTTTAAAAGGAGCATGTTGATGCTTGATTTCAGGGTATACGATTTGAGTCCTCCATGGGTCATTCTCAATTAGGGACTATCCTAGAGAAGGAGCATTCTGGTACTCCTATACATGATATGCGATTTGAGACCTCCACGGGTACCTCTTGACTTAGAAGCATCCTAGAGAGGGAGCATGCTGACAATTATTTGTGCTTCCACAGACCCTTTTAACTTAGAGCATCCCAGAGAGGGTACAGGTCGATAAGTACTTACACTTATACAACAAACCTCTTGACTTAAGACTATCACAGAGAGGGAGCATGTCGTTAATTTGTTGCATATTCAACACGGTACCTCTTGACTTGGGACTATCCTAAAGAGGGAGCTTTTCGACATTCTCTCTACTTTTCTAGTACCCTCTCTCCATTGCATATTCCTGCATTGAGTTGGACTCCCCATGGCTTACGAGGGAGATTTCTTTGGGTTGATTGTAGTCTTGTGTGATAATTACTAGCCAGGTTAGACTTCTACTCTTAGGTGTGGTTTATTACTCTCCTTATTGCAATTACATACACTTCAGTAGCTAATACACTGATGTTACTCCTAATCTGTTAGGACCTTACTTATACTAGTTACTTTGGAATCCTAGGCACGTGTTGCATGTGGGAATGCTTTGCTTATGGAATGAGTTTGTTTGTATGTGTCCCATCCTATTAGTTGACACTTACACCTGTTGGCAGATTCCATACACACTAAGGATTTTTCCCTTTCCCTATACCTACTAATTAATATTGTAACTAACCCTTCGAGGTTATTCATTATGTTCCATTACTCTACTTGCTTTGATCTATTTTTACCTTATTTATGCATAATAATGCCTGGTAGGCCTATGATGCCTAATGGGTACCTGTTGTTTTGTGTCTCATGTTACACTTCTACATCTTTTCCTGATGTATGTCCTATTACGAGTCATTCAGACAAACGTGATTAGGTGCATTAGTTGGTATGAATTCTGGAGATTTGGTGAGCAGTTGGCGACCTTGCTGATCAGTTTTCCTTCTAGTACTGGAGTTATCCTAATTGGGTCTTGATAGCTATTTTTTAGGTAGTTTTTCCCCATCGTGGGTTGTATTCTGTACTTTATGTATATATGTTGTACAACCATGACACCAGGTTTTAGGGGTTATATTGTGTTTGGTAAGTAGTCTCAAGTCTCTATTATGCCCTTTTCTCTTTTTCTTCTTCTTTTACTTTTCGGGGTTATTTCTACTAGACCATCGCTATCCACTCTGGGGACAGTATTAGGCTTGTCTACACATGACATGTAGATGCCATCATAACTCAATTTGTAGGCCATGACAGAGTGGTATCAGAGCACTAGGTTCATAAGGGTCTCTAGCTGTAGGAGAGGGATTTTAGTAGAGTCCCACAGATTGGTACATAGACGTCCATATCCTATCATCGGGAGGCTATAGGGCTCTTTTATAGGGTTGATTCTTGTTGATTCTTTTATGCGAGGTACTTACTGGTTTCTTGGTTACCTATCTTGGTTTTATTCTTCATAGATGGTAGACATATAGTTAGAACCAAAAGGTGACGATGCTTCCCCATCCCTACAGAGAGCTCTAGATAGTGGCCTGATAGAGCTAGGGCTCGAGGGTGGGGCCAGACCAGAGTTGAGTAGGATGATCCATACCCACGGATCTACCTCTATTGCAGACCCAGCCGCCTTTGGATGAGGCATTGAGAGATATGTGGGAGCATTTGATGTCTATGTTGGGTAGAGTCCCCTTTGATGAGGGTTAGACTTTAGCCCTAAGAGCGGCACAGGGTGCCCCAGATCCTCTTATTCAGCCGGAACCAGTGGTAGCTATGGATCCTCACATATTGCCTATAATAGAAATACCACCAGTTCACCCTCCGAGCCAATCTCAGCATGCAATCATTGTTATGACTTACCTGGATTGAAAGATGCACGATCATTTTATGTGTATGGGGCCTCCGAGATCTTTTGGTGACTCTAGATAGGATCCATTGGTCTTGAGAGAGACACATGGGGTTGATTTTATTGGGTATAAGTTAAAGGGTCAGGCTAAGGCCTGGTGGAGGTCATACAGAGTGAACAGACCCTCAGGGTCCGCACCGATAAAATAGGATCAGTTTGTGGATGCGTTCATTGCTCAGTATATTTTCTCGGAGTGTTAGCGAGGATCTAAAAGCACATTTTATTAATTTACATCAGAGATCAATGAAGGCTTCAAAATATGAGGCCCAATTCACAAAGTATTTGAGGTATGAGGTCATTATTATGCTGACAGATGTTGAGTGGGTTCGACTCTTTGAAGAAGATTGAGACCACAGTTATTACTTGCTCTGTCTAGTCCAGTATTAGTAGCGGTTGATCATACCAGTAACATGGAGAGGCATCGTTGCTTAGACCAAGGGGCGCCAATAAGAGACAACATCGTAAGGTAATTTAATGGGTCACGATCTTCTAGGAGTTGGTATGAGATACGTAGACCTCAGTAGAAGTATCTAGAACATCGGTACCAGAGGCAGTCTAGCAGGATGATTCAGGCCATACTACCATCAGCCAGTGGTATCGAAGTAGTCAGTCCATCAGGGGAACATCTTTTGGGATTTAGGGACGTGCTGGTCGGGGTGGACCAATTAGTGGTTCTGTTCGAGGAAGAGCCCTAGGTTGCTATAAGTACAATGAGATAGGTGACTATTCTAAAGAATGCCCATGGCGTCGGGTTATTCAGCCAGTAGTTCAGACTGCGGATCCTCTATAGATAGTACCTCTACTAATTAGAGGTGGCCAGCTAGTGACTTGAGGTGATCATGGTAGGGGAAGGAGGAACCGGGGAGGGAGCAGAGGGAGTGGTCAGCAGGGCGCTGAGTGTCTCCAATTTATGTCATATATGATTAGAGCTCGACCAGAGGCTTCAAATATTTTGGTTACGGGTATGTTATTGGTTTATCACCAGCTAGCCTTGGTACTATTCAACCTTGGATTTATATATTCCTATGTGTCAGTTTACTTTATGCCCTATTTGGGTGTCGCGTGTGAGCTTTTACTTTGTCGGTGGGTGTGGCTACTCCCATAGGTGATCCTATTATGGTGGATTGGATTCATCGAGCTTGTGTTGTGACTGTACGGTGGTTGGACACTCAGGATGATCTTGTGGCTCTGGATATGATTAATTTTGATATGATTCTAGGCATGGATTGGTCATCCTTTCATCATGTGGTCTTAGATGTTTTTTCCAAGACAGTGACCTTATCTGTGCTAGGCGTGTCTCCAGTAGTATGGCATAGCCCTATTATCTACTCTGCAATGCAAGTGGTATCCAGTATGTAGGATGGTAGATATTTTGCTAGGGTTTGTACTACTTATTTAGCTTATGTTCAATGATATGAGTGTTCATCCTCCTTCCTTGATGTTTTTCCTGACGAGTTTTCTGGCCTTGTTGATTTTTCTATATAGGTTGATCTCATTACTAAGCGTATTTTTATTTCTCCTTACCATATGGCTCCATCAGAGCTCCAGGAATTCAGTGTTCAGTTACTGGGTTTGGTTACCAAACGCTTTATTCACCCTATATTTCTTCATGAGGAGCTCCGATATTATTCGTGAAGAAGAAAGACGGGACTATGTGCATGTGTATTGATTTTACCAGTAGTTGAACAAAGTAATCTGCAAGAATAAAAATCCTTTGTCACCGATTAATGACCTGTTTGATCAGCTTAAAGGTGTGGTGGTTTCTCAAAGATTGACTTGCAATCGGGTTATCACCAGCTGAGGATTCAGACTGGGGATATCCCGAAGACTAATTTTCGGACTTGGTATGGGCATTATGAGTTTTTGTTATGTTGTTTAGGCTAACTAATGCCCAGCTGCATTTATGGACCTCATGACCAAGATGTTCAAGCCATACGTTAATTTTTTTATGATTGCATTTATCGACGACAACATGGTTTATTCTCGTAGTCGAGATCAATATGAGGAGCATTTGAGAGTTGTACTCTAGACTTTGAGGACTAAGCAGTTGTATGCAAAGTTTTAGAAGTGAGCCTTTTGGTGATTCAGTTGCATTCTTGGGGTATGTGTTATCTTTAGCTAGTATCAGTGTGGATCCGGGTGAGGTTTCAATTGTTCGTGATTGGCCTCGACCCACCACTCCCTGTGAGATTCACATCTTTATTAGGTTTGTGGGTTATTATTGACGATTTGTGCAGTGATTTTCATCAATAGCATCTCCTATTACCAGATTGACCCAGAAGGATGTTCCCTTTCAGTGGTTCGAGGATTGTGAGTCCAGTTTTTTAAGACTCAAGGATTCACTTACTTCTGCAGAGGTATTAACATTTCCAATTAAAGGCCTCCATATATTTTTTATTGTGATTCCTTTGGTATTGGGTTACAGTGTGCTTTGATGTAGTAAAATAAGGTCATTGCATATGCCTCACGTCAGTTGAAAGCTAATGAGAACAACTACCCCACCCACGATTTGGAGTTGGCGGAGGTGGTTTTCGCGCTAAAGATCTGGAGCATTACCTTTATGGGGTTCATTGTGAGATTTTCACCGATCACCATAGCCTTCATTACATTCTATCCAAAGGGAGCTCAATTTTGGACAAAGGAGATGGGTTGAGCTCCTAAAAGATTATGATATCAGCGTCCTGTATTATCTCGATAGAGAGAACGTAGTTACAGACGCTCTAAGTTGGAAGACTGTTAGTATGGACAGTTTGTCTTCTATTTCATCTTTAGAGAAGCCTTTGGCCTTATACATTCAGTCTTTGGCTAGCCGTTTAGTCCAACGAGAAACATCAAACCTAAGCAGAGTCCTTGCAAATGATGAGACTAGACCTAAGTTGTTCGATTAGATCTAACAAAAAAGTGTGAGGATAAATCCCTGATACGTATTCAATAGTTGGTTTTGAGGAGTGATTATAATGGTGCATTATTTGACTCTGATGGGATATATGGATGGGCCGTTGTATTTGAATTTCCAGGGTAGATGACTTGATTTAGATTATTATTTATGAGGCCTACTGTACCAGTACTCCATACATTTGAGCATCGCGAAGATGTGTAGATATTTGAGACAACAGTACTGGGGGCATCCTCTAAGATCATATATTGCTAGTTTATTTCACGATGCTTAAACTTCCATCATGTGAAGTTTGAGCATCGTACACCAGATGGTGTGTTGCAGCAACTCACTATCCCAGAGTGGAAGTGGGCAAGAATTACCATGGACTTCGTTTCATGACTCCCTCATACCTCCGGGGGTCGTCATAGATCGATTGACCAAATCTGCTTATTTTTTAACAACTTCATCTTCTTGGGGTGTCGAGAAGCTTGTGACTTTGTATGTTAGAGAGGTTCTCTATTTGCATGGGGTACCCATTTCTATTATATCAGATCGACGTATATAGTTTACCTAGTGATTATGGAGGACACTGCATCCGAGATGGGTACAAAGTAGTGTTGAGCACGACTTTCCACCCACAAATAGACACTCAACTTGAGCTGGCTATCCAGGTACTTCGGGATATACTGAAGGCTTGCATTTTTTTATTTTGGAGTTAACTGGGATCAGGACCTGTCTTTAGCATAGTTCTCTTATAATAATACTTACCATTTCAGTTTTGGATGACACCGTTTGAGGCTTTATACCATAGGCATTGCAGACCGTTAATCGGTTGGTACAGTAGCATTGAGATTTTGCCTCAGACTTACGAATGCGTGCAAGGTGCCATCAAGAGAGTTTAGTTTATTCGAGACAGACATCAGATCGGACCGTAGGCTCCGACCTCGTACTTTAATGTCGGGGACATAGTATTCTTGTGAATGTTAGAAACTTGAGGTCAAGGGAGATTCCAGTGGTTAAGGTATAGTAGAGACATCGTCCTATCGAGGAAGCAACTTGGGAGATCGATACTGAGATGCGAAAGCAATATCCGCAGCTATTTGAGACATTAGGTACTTTTTCTTCCCATTTATTTTTATTTTTTACTTGACTTTCGAGAATGAAAGTCCTTTTATTAGTGGATGTTATAATGACTCTCATGGTAATTTATGATAAATACATTATATTTTTCATTCTAGAGCATTTCAGTAGTTTCCCCAAGTTATTTATGACTTGCTAGGACCGGTAGTGCGGTTCCCTAGCGGCTTGATTGATAAATATCTCAAATTGCCTGTTTTAGAGTATGAAACTAAGTACTCATTGAATAAAGTCAACTTTCATCAAAACAAGATCAGAATTAAAATTCAACAGTTTCATTAGCTCCGGAATGCCAAACAAAGTCAAAATTGACCATAAGTTTATGTTTCGGAGTTTTCTTTTGTAATTTGTGCTCATTTGTGGATTTTAGTTAAGTTTAAGGCCTAAGTTGGAGCTTGGGTGGTATTTTGGTGTTTGGAGTGTCCGATCGAGATTCTGACACTTTCATCAACTCCGAAATGGTTATTTTAGGCTAATAAAGGCATTGGTTCGTTTTCTAGACTTATCGTTGGTGTTGGTGGAAATCTTATGGGATAAATGGTTGACTTGGTCAACATTTTTTCGAAACGATATCATATCCCGATTTTGACTACTCCATTGAGTATGGAATGTGTTTTTTACTCAAAATACATATTAGGTTTGTTGTTGTTGGACTCTATTTCAATTCCGTCCCCTAGTTTTAATAATTCTGCAGTCGCAACTAGTTAAAGCAGCAGAGCCTTGATTTTTCAGTTTATAACCCTTTTATCTGTTTCTCCTCTTTTTATTGTGTTATTTCTATTGGGAAACTCCATCAAAACTTCATGGAAAAGTTTTTAAATATTCCCCACATCTTTCTCCTCTATTGGTAAGTCCTCTTCTCCGTTTTAATCCTTGAAAGTTAAAGCTTTCCCCCATTAATGACCCTAATTGTGAAAACTTGAAATTCTCCAATTAATTCATGTATTTTTGATAAATTATTGTCTCTTGAGTTTATTTCACTCCATAGTATAGTTACTTCATTGAATTTCCTCATTTAATTCTGAAAAGCTTGAATCTTTGACCTCTTTTTAATAAAAAAAAAATCAGGTTTGTTTGAGGCCTTTCCCATGCCGGAAATATGTTGAATTTTGGAGCATGGATTCCTAGTAACATTAGGAACCCTATGTCAAAGTTCATTTTCAATTTCGATAAGTGGGCCTCGTAGGCCTAATTTAGGCCCCATTTTAGGACTAGTTTGGAAGCATAATTCATATTGTTACACTCGTACTGACATATGAAATACTTTTACATAAGTTTCAGAGAAATTTGAGATCATTCGATATCATTCAAATTAGTATTTTCAAGTTTCTAATGTTTTATCATCGGACGACAGTTAGGCTCTGTGGGGCTATCTATGGGCCTATAGCTTTAATAATTGTATTAAATAGCATTCGTGGGTTGGGTAGCTAGGTGGTTATAGTGATAATATACTATTCTTTTATCCGTTTCCTCATTGATATATATTTCAACATCCGGATTTATATGGTGCCTGTGACTTAGAATAGCCCAGTGATACATGTTCGGGCATAGATAGTTGTTATTTCATGTATAAATACTTGCTGATAAGTTGTGCATACATTACACGAAAGGTTGGGCCTTTGGCTCTGATGAGAGTGCATTGGGGCTGGGCCGATATCACCAACTGATTATTTATCCATGAAGGGTAGAGACTGGTTTTAGTAATAATAACAGATAAGGATATAAACCAATAAATTATAATATTCTTATAATAATATAAGTAAATGACTTTTTTACTATTTTGGACTCAATGTTGTATCGAGCACCCGGTAATACTATTTTTACTTGTTTTAGCCCAGGATTTAAACCATGGTACTGGGAATTATCATTTGACTACTTAATTCTAGGACTTGAGACCCACTTTATTCGACAGTGAATACAGCCTCTGGCACTTGAGTTTGTCGTCATACAACAGTTAGTACAGCTTTTCAAATCTATTACATGCACTGGTTTGAAGAATTATTGATACAGTTCCCTTGAGGACTTTGGTGATACTATGATATATAGGCGTGGAATGTCATGACTTGCCGAGTACGACTTATGATATTATTGATATGAGGCATAGGATGCAAAACTATGAAACTATTGAGGCTCTGTGATTTGGGATATGAGGTTATGATGACGTTAGATATTGTACGTGGTGAGCGTACCTCTATCGACCTTGCCTTCGGGCTTTCAGGTGACACGGACGGGGATATAGGATGGAGTAGAGATATACCTGGAATATTTATTGTAGCCTTTGATGGATTCTTCCTGCTGGACCTATGAGTACGGGAGGAGAAGCCTACACAGGACTGTTTACTTCATGTATGTGTATTTACTTTTCTGCACTTGTCTTCTTTAGTGTACCCTGGCTGAGATGTATGGCCTAAGGTGAGCGTGAATTTTGTGATTAAATTATTTATTGCATTGTTTCTTTACTTCTTAGTTACGGTAGTGTTACTTTTGAGACTTACTACTTATCTGGTTTTTTGTATGTGGTCCTTTCTTATCAAGTTTCCATTGTACTTCAGGTTACCAGTATACCATCCATGTTCTCCTCCTATTTTTTTTACTCTTATTTATTATTATTATTCACATATACTGTTTTATGGAATCGAGGTATGTTTTCCTTTATTGCCCGAATTCTTGTCATGTGATTAGCTAGCGAAACATGTTATACTTGTTGTTTGACTCTTACTTGAGTAGATAGCTTCCATGATGTACTATTTGCTTCTGTGACCCTATTTATTTTCTTCCATTATTTACTGCTTTTATTATTATTATCTTCCTAGTGGGCTCTCGAAGCCTACTAGGTACGGGTTGCTTCGGTAGCTTGTACTCATAGTAGACTTGCCCATGTGCAGATCGAAGTACAGGTGCCCGACCTTGATTACAGCTCGCTATTCGTGTTGACTCTATTGTCTTCCAGAGATTTAGGGTGAGCTTGGCGTCTAGCTTTTCCTGCTTCTCTTCAGTATTCCTTTTGGTCTCCATGTATTTTTGGAGATATATTTTTATTAGATTTTTATTTCTTTGTCTGTACTTAGTGGTTTTGTATTACACTAATACAGAGTTTTAGGAACTGTCGACTGTTTTTACTTTTGCATTTGTTCATCTATTATTTACCATACTTGTGCCTTCTGTATTTGATATAGTATTCCTTCACTTTAGCTTTGGACTATGAGGTTGGTTCTCCTAATGGTGGTATAATAGGTTCCCTCATGATTTGAGAAATCAGGTTGTGAAAAATTGATATTAGAGCCTAGGTTCATCGGTGTCAGTGTGCAAAACCAATTTCTAGTAGACTCCTACGGATTGGCATGGAGTAGTCTGTTGCTTTTCTTGGGGATGTTATAGTGACATTTAGGAAAATAAATCTTTCTTTTGAATCCTTTATCGTGCATACATCCTTTATGGTTTCTTGAAGTTCTCACTCATTGTCATCACTCTTTCGCAGATGCCTTGTACATATTCATCGGTGCCAAGGAAGTCATCCCGAGCACCTGCAGAAGTACCTACTCCTGCCACTACTTTTGAGGTTCCATCAGTGCCTGTAACACCTATTGCAGCACCAGTACAGCACCTATACCAGTACCTGTCCAGCATATGTTGCAGTGCCTTCTCTGAACATTTGTAACATATTATGGTAGCTACTTAGTGCTTATGGTGGTCCTCCTACTGAGGGGACACCACCAGCAGTTCCAGTATCACAGCCTACAACTAAGTCCCTATAATGCAGCTCGTTCTACCTATTATTCCAGTAGATATTTCTACACCCGCTCAATTCCTTCTAATCCCAGTCGTTGCTCTTACGGTTGACCAGTAACCAACATGATAGATTCAGAATAGAAGCTTCTAAACAGTTTCCTGAGATTGTATCCCCCTAGATTCAATAGAGCTCCAAGGGATGATGCCCTTGAGTTTATCGTCGAGTGTGAAGAGAGGTTGACCAACATGGGTGTGTTGAAGACCCACGGTCTAACTTTTACCACATATCAGATATGTGGTGCAGCTAAATAGTGGTGGAGAGATTTTGTCATTTGTAGACCCGCAGGTTTTCCTTAGCCTTCTTAGGTTGAGTTTTATGAGGTCTTTATGAGGAAGTTTGTATCCAGGGCCGAGAGAGAGCGATTGAGAAGGGTGTTCAGAAAGATTGAATAGTCCACAGATTTGCATATGGGTTGAGAGACAGACTCCCTAATATGGTAGAATTTCTAGTATCTTATGGTCTTCCATTTTAGGAAGTGGTTGATC
>JBDJHY010276056.1:0-15762 GCA_039654485.1 Withania somnifera
ATGAGTGTTATATATCATCTAGGCAAGGCTAATGTAGTGGTTGATGCCTTTAGCGCGATTATCTCTAAGAAGTTTATCACAATTTAATAATGGTAAGAGAAAGTTTGAAATAGGTGCTTAAAACCTTGGTGTGAGACTAATATATATGGAGTATGGGGGTGTGTTAGTGTAGAAGGATTCAGAATCATCTCTAGTTATTGAGGCGAAGGAGAAGAAAGACAGTGATCAAGTTATATTTCAGTTTAAAGGTGCAGTTTGAAAGTAGAGAGTTAAGGTTATCTCCTAAGCTAGAGAAGGTGTTCTCCATTTCACAATCTCCTTTGTGTATCAAATATTGATGGGACAATAGACAAAATATTGTTTGAGGCTCATGCTTCTAGGTATTTTACTCAACCAGAGGATACGAAGATTTATAGAGATTTGAGAAAAAGTGTAATATTTGAGTGGAATGAAAAAGGAATAGCTTAGTATGTATCTAAGTGTCCTAACTGTTACCAAGTGATGGTACAACATTAGAGACAAGCATGAGAGTTCCAAAATTTTGGGATTTCGACATGGAAGTGGGATGTAATAAAAATGAACTTCATTACCAATCTTCTCCATCATAGAAGCATATTTCTATATAGGTGATAGTAAACCGAATAAATAAGCCGACCCACTTCCTACCCGTTCACATTAACTATTCAACAAAGCAATAATATGGGATGATTTACCATTAGAAAATTGTCGAGATACATCGAGTGCCTTTGTCTATTGTCTCAGACTGAGATACGAATTTCATGTTAGAAGGTTGGAGATAATTACGGAAGGTTCTCGTTACCCAATTTCATCTTAGTACACATTTTATCTAGAGACAAATGGTAAAGTTGAGTGGACCATCTAGACATTGTACGTATTCTAAAGGCGTATGCAATCTACTTTAAGGGAATTTGTATTGATCACTTGCCATTGTTAGAGTTTGCATAAAACATTAGCTATCACTGTAGAATCCAAATTTCTCCATTTTGGGTTTTATATGGGAGGACATGTAGGTGTCTGATTGGATAGTTTGAGATAGCTGAGTCAGTGGTGGCCAAAACTTGTTCATGACATATTGTAAAAGGTTTAAATTGTTTAAGAGAGATTGAGGATTGTTCAAAGAAGACATAAATCTTATGTAGATGCAAGAAGGAGAGATCCAGAGTTTGAAAAAAAATACTAGCTATTTTGGAAAGTGTCTTCTATGAAAGAATTCATGAGGTTTGGTAAGAAAAGAAAGCTAAGTCTGCATTATATCGGGATGTATGAGATATTAAGGAGGGTTGGAGATGTTGCCTATGTGTTATAACTTCTAACAACTAGCAACGGTTAATCCAATCTTTTATATATTTTGTTGAGAAGTTTGTAAGTGAACAATTCTTGGTAATACCAAGTGAGGGTATCAATATTCTTTATAGCTTTACCTATAAAAAGGTCCCCTTTCAGATATTAGATCAATAGGTCTGAAAATTAAGAAACAAGGAGATAGCTTTAGCTAAGCTTGTATCTTTGCAATCTTTGCCCCGTGTTTCAAATTGTATTTTTTCTCGAGTAAAAAAAATATCACGGGGACACATTTTTACACCTTGAAAATCACCCTAAACATGTGCTTGAGCTAAATAAAAGACGTTTGTGAAATTTCATCTAGTTCAGAACTATCTAGAAGTTCACAAGGTGATCGACAGCTAAGGGTTTGACAGTCCTTCAAACCCCTTATAGGATGATCTAGTACCTTATGTCCATGTTTCAAGTTTCTACGAGGTGAATGACTTCCTATTAGGTGGTCAACAAACCCTCATATCAGCCAAAGGGTTGTTAATTAATTGATGTTTATGAAGGAGTTTCCACAGACCGTTGTATGATCCATCATTTTGTTTAACAAAACGTAAAACATTTATTGGTTCCTTTAATAGCTTAATATTTTGGGGAAAAGTTTAATAGACCTGTTGACGGCCCATCAGCCCTTTCGTGAAGTGGTCCAAATTCCAATTTAAGTCCATTTTTCCATGGGTTTATTTAGATTTTTTCCAGTCTTTAAAACCCAATCCATGGTATCTCTGGCTTCTATGTAGAGGTGTACGAATAAAAAAAACATTTCCTCTACACTAAGTCATTCATTAGAATAAGAGAGAAAATATTCTACGAAGTATTTTCTCCCAAAGCAAGGCTAGGGTTTCAGTAGAGGGTCCTATTATAGTAGTTCCCTAACAGAATTTCCTCTATAGGAAGTACTTTAACCAGGTATGTGGGCTAATAAATAAGGATTCCTTTCATCCTTGTGCCAATAAACCCTTTTCTAATGTCTAAAGTTGTATAAGAATTTCTAGGATTATTTAATCATATTAATTATTCATATTTCCCGTTAATACATGATTTTTTATAATGTTATCTAAAGTTGAAGAAAGATGCATGTTACTTAATAAAGTTGCATAGTCTTTTGAGTTATAAAAGCATGTTCATTAAATTTAAAGTAAAAGCTTTAGGGAATGACATAATTGATGAAATAATGATGTTTTCATGGTTTAATATTAAATTTGAATTGATTATAGATGTGTCGTGACTTTTTATAAGGTTTTAAGCTTAATAGTTAAGATTGTCTAATTTGAATTTTTTGGCTAATTAAGCCATATTGAAGAGTCATGAGGTTTTTAAATGATTATTTTATGGTTGAATTACAATTAAAGTGAAAGAATGTTTATCTAGTGTCAAATTCATGTCTTTTATAAAGATTTTTTTTGAATTGGGATTATTTTGAGTGTTTTTTGTTAGTTGGTTCCACTGAGGGTGTTCCACTAGTCTAAAATGTTGAAGTATGTAGTTTTGGATAGTTAGTTTCTTTGATGGTGTTCCACTAGTCTAGAGTATTAAAGTTCATAGTTTGCTAGTTAGGTCCATTGAGGGTGTTCCACAAAACAATAGTGTTGAAATCTAATGAGTCGGTTTTGGAGAGTAGTATTAGCACCGAGATGATTCAAGAATAAAATCCCTAATGCCAAGCATAGAAAATTATATTGTGGCTCAATATGTGACTTTTTAATTATCTTTTGCATAACCCTTAAATCGAGTTGTGATAGAATCTACGTCTCACCTAGAGACAAGCCCTACCCCTAGCCCAGAGCAAGTAGTGATGTGTCAGTGCCAAGAACCCAAAAGAAAAACAAAAAGGAGTGAAAGAGAAGAAATAGAAGTAGAACACAGAAATACAAATTTGAATATGGCACCCCTGAACCAGGTATCGTTGTTGTAGAACATCTATATTAAGAAAAGGGAAAAAATACAACCCACAATGGAGAAAAACTGCAAAATAGTTATCCAGACTCCAACTGGAAAAGTTGTAGAGATAGAAGGAAGACTGTGAACGCCAACTTCTCACTGTACCTCTTGAACAATACCCAGTCTGCACGGTCGCGTCTGTCCATATGAGTCACACTAAAATCTACATTAGAAAATCATAAAGTGTGTCATTAGTACCAAAAACAAAGGGTACCCATTAGGGAAGGTAAAAGACAATCAACATTAAATAAGGCACTGGAAATTAATGTATAATAGAATGGGATAACTGCAGTAAGAGCTAGTGAATGCAATGAAGGGGTCTACTTTCAGCTAACAAGTATGAAGGAAAGTCATTACCAAGGTACCACACATAAAACATGAACCATAAGCGTATCATGACCAAATGTGAAACGTACCTAGAGATCCAATGTAACCAGCACAAGCAAGGACCAATAAGAAAATAAAAAGTCCATTAAAATTCCAAGCTAAAAGCAAATACAACAAGTGTACGACTAGTACCTACAAGATTCATAAAGGAAAAAAAACCAAGAGGAGCCTACAGAATACTCGAATCATGTACCATTACTACCTCATATACCCTTTGTAGGGTTGCGGTCATGCTCTAAGTATAAAGACCGGGTTGGCAGGGGGCCTGGAAGGACTCAAACCTGCATGAAAAACCTTGTAATACACCCACTAGTGGTATAGTCATCAAAGAAAGTGTCAAAGCTCTGGCTTAGCCCATATATCATACCTTAGTGGAGACTCAAGTCTAGCTATATAGGAAAAATCCAATATTGGTAAGACCCAACTGTCTCCAATGTAGGAAATATCTAGAAATCACATTGATAGTGAGAAAGTAGCCTCAAGTGGTGTGACAAAATAAGTCTATACTGCTTATGAGTGCATTTATAGAAAATATCAGTATATATGAAATCAAATTTCGATCATTAGTCTATCAAAATAAAGTTAAATTTATAACATTTCATGCATGCTCGCTACACAAAACCAATCCATAGGCTAAACTAGCCTACGACTTCTAAATAGAATCCATAGAAAGGCTGTCAAGCCCTATTCGCAAGGTACATCCTCTCATAGACCACAGGAAGTCCTAAGCCACGAATAACAGCACAAAAAGAGCCACAACTGTTCAAAAGAATCCTCTTAAGTCCTAAATATACACCCGTATAGGAGAAAGCAAACAGCTATTGTAGCACAGTCCAATACAAATCATATGTTGGCTCGCACAAGGCTAGGGCATGAAATCATTACACAAGGTTGATAACTAACTATAAAAGACATAACAGTCTAGGTACAATGTCATCAAGTAAGGCAGCTAATGATCCAACATAGTCATACCCATCTATCTATGGCCCAAAAGGTCCACGCATGCCTTAATCATACACAACATCTTAGGTACATCACAAAATAATCAGCTTACCTATATCATCTCTAAAATCACCAACCTAAATAAGGGGATAGATACTAAGCTCTAATCACTAGTATAACCTCCACCCAACCAATTTACATTCCAGAATCATTATATAAATAACACACACCAAAGGTTACACTCCTCCATAATAGACACTACGTTCCAGAGTCAACGTATAATATAAATGTAGGGTAACACTGCCCCAGGTAAGTAACCAAGCTATAAGCTAGCTAACTACCCAACCAGTCCACATTCCAGAATCAGTATATAACTAATACTCACCAAAGGTTATACTCCTCCCCAAACACACTACGTTCTAGAGTTAGCATATAATATAAAGTTAGGGAAACACTGCCCCAAGTAAGTAACCAAGTTATAAGCTAGCTAAGTATGGGATAAGCCAAAAGAATAAAGATATTAGGGCCTAACAGTTGCCCCAGTCCCGAGCTGGTGCTTTACCTACATATAGTATAATAATACCCTATTTAAAAAAAGTAGACGGTAGCCTACCTAGATCCTGGTGATATCCTCAAAAAGCGTGCCTAAATATCCAAAGAATTTGTATGATGCTCAAATTTTCACGAGGCTAGAAAAAACATAACCCATATATCAAAACAAGTAATACAAGACCCATATTGCTATGTCAATAGTGGGGTCAAAATAAAAATGAAAAATGGGTCTGTAAACCATTATAGCTTGGGAAAAGGAATTATTTATACCAACACGTAGATCGCAACTCATACATCAAATGGTACGAATTACGGTTTAAAATAATAATAATAATGGAAGATATAATCCTTCCCACTTTATTATAATATTAAAAATGAAGAATTACCTAGTTGAAATGATCGCACGATGATTTAGTCAAGTTTCTATGGATCAAAACTTTAATAACCACCTTCATTAGCTCTTAAAATTGTTATCAATACCATGAAATTTATAAGTGAAATAAGAAACTTCGTGTTGAATAAAAGTTTACAAATACCCATGATTGACTTGTAAATCAGTCATTTGGCTAATTTATTGGCCGCCAAGAAATCAGTCATTTGGCCAATACATTGTTCACGACGGCATTCCCCTGAAAGATTTTTGTAAAAATTTTAGAAAACATATGCAATGGAAACGTTGTCCGATTTTAACACTTCATACATAAAATCTTTATGTAATCATTATTCAGGACTCAATGGAATCAATAAAAAAATTATTCGAGACCGTATATGATAATTAAGGCCTGAAGAAGCTATAAATATGAAGGAATTCAAACGCTAAAACTTCCAATGAACCAACCTACTGCTCCTAGAAATTAAAAAATGACTTGGGAAAGTTATAAGAACTCTCTAAACACAAATAATTCACACGAATCACGGAAATGGCACCGAGGGCCATTAAATTCTTTATGGATCCACTAGGGGTCTAAGCACTCGTAACTTGGCAAAGTAGAGGGAGTCCCTATAACATGCAATAATGTGTTGGACTTTGTTTCTAAGACACATAGTATGTTGCTAATAGAACCTCCCATTGTAGCTTGAGTGTCATTTGAAGTAAATAGTATTGAAGAAGGTATGAAAATAATTTTTATTTATTTTGTTAAAATCTGTTGAGTTTGAAGTATTTATTAATTTATTTTTTATGAAAGTTGAAATTTTTAATTTGATATTTTTGAAAACTTTCATATTATTTCTTTACTGATGTAGAGAGTAAAAGTTGAAGTTGATTTAAATTTTTCATAAATTGCATAGCCATGGCATTCAAATATTACTATATAGGAGGTATTTTTATCTCCTTCATACTTAGTACTTTCCATGTACTAACCACATACGGTGTGTTGCATGTTTTTACGACATACAAATCTATCCATACATCTAAAGAAGAAACTTGAATTTATTTGCATTATTGATTTGAAGTTTATGATTGGTGAGTCCTCATTGATTTGAAGGACAAATTTTTCTTTGAGTTTCTTATTTATTTTATAGAATAGTAGAGAACTATCATAAATATTGTTCTTATTTTGAGAGTATTTAGATATTTTTTCTAACCTTCTAGTATATAACACTTAGTGGCTTTTAGATACCTAGGTCGTGGATGATTGATATTTGATTTCCTTGTTCATTTTAGTATTTGTCATTGTCTCTTGAGAAGTGGCCACTATTTATTGTATTGGTACATATACTTCTCCTTCTGAGTGTTGACTGAGTACAGTTATACATAAGTCAAAGGTACTGTCGAGCTACCTAGTGGCTACGAATGCCTTGTTGTATCCATAGGGTTATCCCGGAGAATGAAAAATGAGCAAACTATTCATGGTTTATGTATCTTGTGTTGTCTAAGAGAGATTCTATAATAATTATATCAGTTCCATATCTATATTCCCCTTTTCTTTAGCTTGAGTTTCCATTCAAGTACGAAGGGGACCTTGGGAGTTGTTCAAGAAGATAAGTGTAAGGTTCTAAGTTTCCACTAGGTGAATAAAGGCCAATCAAGTGGTGGACAGACTGTCAACTTCATCATTGAGTTAATACAGTGAGTTTATGATTCTAAGGGGTTTCACAAAGCATTTCACTATCTATAATATGTGTCGAAGGACCGTAAACTCCTTTATGGAACCACCCGAAGCCTTTCTAGTAGCCAAGATTTTAAACTTGTTTTTGATAGACCAGTTAACAGATACTCAAATCCTTCATAAAAGGTTCGTAGTTTAGTTTTAAATGAGCAATTCTTATGTTTAATTATGACATTTCCCCCACTATGTGGTATTAACACCATGTCAGTTTTTAATTATTTTAAAGGGTTATATATTCCCAAAACCTTATTTCCTAAACACTTTATTCTAATTAAAAAGAAATCACCACAGTTTATTAGTTTCTAGAGAGAGGTAAAATAAAGGGTTAGAGTTCATCGTAGAGGTTGAAGAGCATCAATTTCCACCAAGTCTTAGCCTTTAATGTTCTTCTGGGTATGTGATATAATGAGCAATGGTTCTATCAATTAGATAACTATTTTCCAGATGAGGCTAATAAAGAGTGTTTCCCAATGATGCTAGAATGTGTATTCCCTTTCGAGGTGGTTCTTCATATCATGTTCCACTAGTAGAGAGTGTTGAAATTTGATGCTGTAAGTCTTAGGGAGAAGTATAAGAACTGATCGGATTTAGGGATGAAACCCTATCCCACAACTTAGGTTGTGAAACATAAGATAGACTGTTATGTCCCTCTAAGCGCTTATTCCGATGAGGCTTAATGGATCCACTAGGGAAATGAACGCTCGTACCTCTTACAAAGTATTGGGATATCATCTGGCATTGGTTAATATCTTAGACTTTGTAGCTTAATTCACAAGAAATGTCGGTTATAGAAACTCCCAAATGAGTGTTAGTGTTCATTTGAGGTAAAGATTGTTTGAGAAGGTTTTTAACTAAGTTTATTAATCTTGTAAAAAAAGTGATGAGCCTGAAGCATTTACTTTAGTTATTTTCTACTTTGAAAGCTGAAGTCCAAATAGTAAAATTCCTATTTTCACGTTGTTTCTTACAATTTCGAGAGTTGTATATTAAACTGATATTGTCATACTTGCATATATTGCTTATTGATGTATAAATTCAACGTTGAACTTGATATAACTTATTCATGAATTTCATAGCCAATATATTATATTATTGTTGTAAGCCAGACATTGTAGCCTTACAAATGCTCAATACCTACCTATCCTGCTTGTCTTCACCATGCTAATTTGGTCAACCATCCACACACTATTGATTAATCAATCCATATATTCAGAAATAATAGATTGGTGGGTCCTCATGATTCGGAGACCAACTTATTCAATTTTTATTCTTTACCTTGTGAGAGTTGATATTGAAAAGTTTGTGTCATTTTACTTTCAAACTAGCTAGAGATTTCTTCTAGCAATTGGGTAGTCAGCTTGTAGTGGCTTTAAAATATTGAGATATAGTATATTTGATGTCACTCCCAAAAGTCACCCCCAAATAAAACATGGTTCTCAAGAATTATAAGTGACTCTAAGATATCCCTTGGACCATGCATATACTGTGAATCATGACATTACTGAGCGTAAGAAGTTAGTTTACATAATAAACTAACTAAATAAGTATTATTAGTCATAATATAGAAGTCATTGAAATACCAAGAGACTGAAATCATACTGAGATACTATGAAAAATGGAGCATCCAATAAAATAGACACTAAACTATAAGGAGCCAGGTTATGAATGTAACAAGAATTAATCATTTAAATAAGAGAAAAAATAGAGTTTCTATAACTGACATTTATCATGTGAGTGCATGACATCCAACGGTTAACCATATGTCAGCGAGTTCCTATATACTTTGCAAAAGATATAAAGGTTACTTGCACATAAATTTAATTAATCATAAATGCTACTATGGGAAACCCACGCGGCTACTGCCACTGGAGTAACATGATAAAACATATGCGGGAAACATAATTGGTGGAAATAAATCCCTTGGTCAAAAATACTCCTCCCAAATATATACATGTACACATAGGCTCATATTATCTTGTTAACTTGTATTTTCATGTTGCTATAGCTAATAACATATTGCTTGTATCTTATAACTTGCAACTTGCTTGTTTATGGATACCTTTTAAAAATACTCAATTCTTGATTTTCTATCTTGATTTATAGTAATAAAATTGTAAGCTTTTACATAGTTTATGAGTGGCATGTAATCTTAATCTAGTTAAGGGAAACATGTAATAAATCATGGAAAGTCATACTTGTCATGGAAATCATGGAAATCGTGTATATGATGATCCAATACTAAAGAAATCAATTCATAAGAATGCATAAATTTAAAATCCTTGAAAGTACAACCCTAGCCTTGTACATAAAAGATTTCATACTCCTTTAAATTAATTTGTAAATGGGGACGAAAGGGGTCCACCATTGAAGATCTCGTGTACAGGATTCAGTGTAATTCTTGGCAAATTCGGGAGGGTAGACTCTTGGGATCAGACAAACCCTAGTTTGAATATAAGGAACAAAGTGTGTTTCTCTTTTCTTTCTTTTGACTTGAGATTTCTAAGGATGTGGAGAATGATTATAAAAAATTTAAATGTTTCTTAAATATGCCCCTAGGAAGTAGTTAAAATGACGTAGGTTTTTCCATAGCAGTGTTAGGAAATTACTCAAATTCCTCTAGGTCTAAAAGGAAAAAATTTGAAAGGTTATACTGTCCCAAGATAGCCTCACCACCTAAGGGTACAAAATTTTGTTGTGAGGCTTTTAAAAGAGTCATCTAATGATCTTCTTAATTTTCTACATGATGTAAGGGTTAGAAAATACCCATAAAAGTTTACTCGGACCTTCAACTGACACAAAGTTTGTTTCCATTGAAACTAGACTCAGAGATTGTTCCTATGTCTGTGGATAACTTGTCAACTCGGTTGTAGCATCGTGAAGGGCTTTGTTTGGACATGAAAGAGTGAATTAGCACGAGATGTAAGAGGAAGACACTATCATAGGTTTCTGAATACATGAGGTCCAAAAATAAATTTATAAGGAAGAATTCATAATCTTAGATGTCTTTCTAATAAGGAATTTAATGATACACTGAGGGAAAAAATCAAAATCACTAGTCATGGGAGCCTTTTAGGTAAGTTATAATATCATATTCTGGGTGTCTTAGTCATCTGAGCTGGGTTCATAAACATGAAAGGCACAAATTTAGACATAAACCTCGTCAAATTTGAAGTTGTATGACATGTGCCATAAGCATAAAGGGTATAATCGAGAGGAAAACTTAGCTATTGCGTGTTGTCTCTGAGTTAGAAAGGAATAGTTACAGTTACTTATCTCTTCTGTCTATGAATAAAGGATATGACTTGGCTGGGGAAAAGCACCATCATGAAGATTATTTCTAACGCTGGGCATGTATTAAAGTTGAAACTGGCTAATCTATGACTAGGAACTTAGTTGGAATACATTTTACATGACTAGACAAAAGGATTAATTTGAAATGGGAAGAGACATGAATTCAGGAGAGTAAAATTAGGAGAAAAAATGAGAGATTCGTAAGTTTGTATGTCCAATTTCTTAACTTACTTGCGACTATAAGGAGCTGATTCTCATTGGGTGTTTAGGATTCAACTAAAGCATTCAGGTCGGAACTATATAACATGGAACATGAGGAAAGAAAAAAGGGAGAATTTGATGCTTCTTCTTATGAAATACTGCCCTTTACTGGTTGTTAACATCAATTTTCCCCCTTGAGGTCACACTACAGAAAACTAATGATGGACTCTTTTCAAGCCTAACCAGTAGGTACATGGTACTATTTGTAATATAATCCTACTAGTTAAGACACAAATTTAAAATTCTATATCCACAAGAGACTACTTCTTATCCCTCAAGCTTTTCAACCTCTATACAAAATCAAAGAATTAGTACCCATATAATTCAATCATTCCTGTACTTACCAACAATAGTTGAGCCCATAACTATGTTCTATCACATACTTCCTTGAAGAAAAATATTTCTAGGAATCCACTTACACCACTGAAATTACAAATCGCATCTGCCCACTAATAATTTGAACATACCACATACTTTAACTTGAGATATGAACTGAACATCAGTACTGAACAGTTACTGTTCATTATAGACTAATTCTTATCAAAACCTTGTAACTCAAGCTAGGGGTGTGAGAATCATAGCACAATAGGTATGAGTACTTAGCATAATGCACACATAATGCTTAAGGAAAGGGTTATCCTGATCATAATCGCCATGTCACTATCCTTTAGTGTCATAGATAGACATACATAGGCTTAGACTAGAGAGAGTTATATGTACGAACTTTTTAAGAAGATTTGAGTCGAGCATATACATGAAATATTATAGTCCTATTAGATATTAGGGTATTATTAGAAAGTCTGAGTTCGTAGGACTTGGCATACTAAGAGACATGAGTGTTAGTATAACAGGATGTTAAGGCTTACGGAGGTTTGAAAATTTATGTTCTAAAACAGGCTATGATGCTAAGATATAATGTAGTTTGTATCTCATAATCATATTTAAAACTATATTTTGATATGATAAGCTAATTAGATTTATGTGTCATTAGTAAGACTATTTAGTTCAGGTGTACTACAAACCGGATATCAGGATCTTACCGAAAATATTATAATGTTTTTGTGAGTTTGCTGAATGACCAAGTCATGAGTAAGATAGAGGTCATTTCCTTGAATGATATTCCTTGCAATTTTTTGGAATTGAACATGAATATGGGTATGCATAAGATATATAAATCATAGATATAGGCATGAACAAATACATAAGACAAGAAAAGAATCTCATCTCCGACTGAAGTGCATGAGGTATACTAGAGTAAGAATGGTTTTGTGTATGGTCATCACTATATATTGGGACTGCATATTGGTCAAAGATTAATATCTCCCCCTTAGATCAAAAGACAAAAATTCTAAGTCTAAGGACTTCCTTTCTGGAAAAATCTTAACTTTCTCCACTATGGTGACCATCTGAAGTTCCAACCCAATTAATCACTATCACGGGTAGCACATAACTCTCTATTAATGGTGTCAATAGACTCTAATAAACTCACTAAAACACTCTATCTGACCATAGATTACACATAATCTTATTAGACTAAGTCTATCTTTTATAACCCATACGTTTACACGAGATTTATAACCTATCATGAACCAAAGGTAAAGCCTAAATATGTCTATTACTAATTATGTTATAACTTTTTGTCATTCCATACTTCATGTTCTTGACATGATTTGATACACACACACCACCATGAGATGTGTACTACAAAAAAAAAAAAAACCATTACACGTAGTCAACACTCAAGGATATACTATCTTATTACATACTGAATAAGAATATACCTATGACTACACACCTTAATCAATAACGATGCCTACTCTTTACTTCTAATGTTCTAGGTTCACATACCTAGATTTAATTTCGTTCAATTCCATAAGTTTCTAGCTCAAAACATAATCAAACCACAACATTAAACTTAGTCTATCTTTTGTAATCCATACATTTACATGAGATTCATAACCTCATCACGACCACAAGGTACAACCTAAATTTGTCTAATACGAATTGTTTTATAACTTGCTTTCATTCCATACTGACTTGAAACCTACACACCACTATGAGATTTGTACTACACAACAAAAACCATTACACTTTAGTCAACACTCAACGTTTTCCTATCTTATTACTTACTGAATAAAAACATAGCTCTAACAACACACCTTAATCAATAACTAACCCACTTTTTACTCTCTAAACTTCTAGATTCACATGCCTGGCTTTAATGTTATTCTATCCTATGTGTTTCAAGATCATAACATTATCAATATTTAGGTTGAAAATAGGATCTATGGGCATGTCACACTGTACCTTGGATCAACTTCATCATTTATAATAGTAAGAATAAAAGTTTGAGAGGAATAAAGCTGGAGTAGAATGGATAAAAAAAGCTGGAAGAATATGGAAATTACATAGAAACGATACACCGGAGTCCTAGAATCAATAAAACAACCGTAAGCGCTAGTTTGAGAATAATAGATGCTGGAGTAGAATGGAATAGAAGAGCCAAGAATACTCAAGATCCAATTGGACCTCTAAAATAATTCGATCATTCAAAAAGTGTACCAATAACACCACCAGCCCAAATTTAACATTTTGGATCAGATGGAAGTGTCAGATTTTTTATATGGAATTACGATCACCTTAAGCTAAATCTCTCAAACCTTTTAAACTCAAATGAACTAAATGTCCAAAAACCATCTCAAAACAAGAACAAAGACTCAGGAATGTGAACTAATAGTCCAACTAGACAAAAGCCCACATTTCGGAGCTAACAGAACTATGGGAATTTGATTCCGAGCAATTTTCTAAAAAACCATTCTCAATTTCCACTATTATAAAGTTAGAACTCTAAAATAGGGAAACTCAATTAATGAGTTATTAAACTACCAGGTAGCCGAGCTACCAGTCCCAGCAAGTCATAAATGAATTGGGAAAACTACTAAAACACACTAAATACAAAAGTAATGCATAAATAAGAAAATGACCTTAAGGGTCATTACAACATCCCACATTAAAAGTACTTTTGTCCTCTAAATTCAAGAAGAAGAAAATACCTGAAGGCCCGAATAGATAATGAAAAAGGGCCCACATATCTCTCTGTGTCTCTTAGGTTGACTCCTCAATCGAACGAAAAGACCACCAAACCTTCTCAATCATAATCTCCCTAGACGTAAGTTGTATCACATCTCTATCAATAATGGTTAGGCAGCTCAACATAAGAAAGACAATCATCCTACTTTACTGAGTCATGGTGGAGCATATATAAAAGGTATGGCACATATCGGTGGAGCATATACACATGGATGAGTTGTAGCTAACTCTAGAGGTAAGCATAATCTTTTGGCTACAGTACCAAGTCTCTCGATAATCTTATATGTCCAGATGAACTTAGGTTTAAAACTTCCCCTCAAACTAAACCTCATAGCACCTTTCATGGGCGATATCGGTAAAAAACCATCTCACCACAACTGCCAACGAAAAAGTCTATGGTCGTCTTATCTTTTTTTCCTACTCTGAGCTTCCTATAATATACTATTGATAACAGTGACCCTCTCTAAAGAATCACAAACTCAATTTGATATTTGGGGCCAAACCTTAACACTACTAAACCAACCAATATGCGTTCGACACTTCCTATAATATAATGCCTCAAAAGGTACCATCTAGATGCAGGAATTGTAACTGTTATTATAAGAATACTCTTCCAAGGACAAATATTGATCCCATTTACCACAAAAACCGAAATTACAAGAACAAAGGTTCAAGACTTCTTATATGTACATGTACAAGTATTCAACAAAATATGCAACACGTGTACTATCGTATCCCTCTCAAGGAATTGAGAGGGATACGATAGTACATGTACAAAAACAAAATCGGTCACCCACTATAAGGTGCCATTATACACCCGTACCAGAGATTGACTAGTAGGAAACTGCAACACCATTGGGGATACTTCGGGTATGGGTAAGGTCACGACCTTGAATTGCAATCCAGAACCACATGGAAAAGAGATAACCATTCCATGCCAAGTTTCACATCAAACTCAGTCATGTCAAGAGCTACTAGATCAGTTGAGTGTCCAACTCCTACACAGCGATAATATAAGATCGATACATACGATCCACCATTAAAGAATTGCCTATATGAGTAGCAACACTTATAAGCACATGTAAAGGCTCACAGACCACACCCAAACCGAGAGAAAAATAAACAAATACATAGGAATGTGTAGAACAAGGGTAAAATAATGCCAAGGATGGTTGGTGGAAAACATATAACATACCCATGACCACAACATTAGAAGCCTCTACCCAGGCTCTATCAAGTATACATAAAGTTGACAACATCTACTGCATTATTGACCTACTCCTCATCCCCGACTATTCTCCTTTAACCCTCACCACAAGTACCTTAAGTAGTTATTTGACCATATCTAGTCGATGGTTGTACTATTTGAAAAGTCTCTATTGTCTATACTGCTAGGGGAATTGCTGCACACTATAGGAAATCTATGGCATAGTGAACCAAATCTCCAAAATTATACCAACCCTAGGCCCTTCCCCAATGGTAACAACTGGAAATACCACCCTGAACATGAGACGTCGAGGATGCACCCTAAACGGGCTGACTGGTCTTACTACCTTAGTCCTAATCTGCTAAATGAAGTGAAGCATAAATAGATCTACTAGACTGGCCCTTCTAGGACTGATGCTATTTCTTAGGCCTGTGCCTATTGTGCAATCTACCCGTAGGCCAAGTACCACCGAAATTTCCCAGTCACGCTAATAGTTATCACTACTCCTTGGGCCGAGCAATGGTGACTCTTCATTTTATGGGCATGATCAACTATAAAAATTAATTCCCATTGGAAAGTAACAGCTCAACCTCTATCTGAAGCTCCGCTCTAAACCAAACTGTGAAACGG
>JBDJHY010276057.1:0-10279 GCA_039654485.1 Withania somnifera
GCAATTGTAATATTCAATTTACATTTGAATGAATATTATATTATTATATTCTTATTGAATATAATATTAACTTTATTTCATTAAGTTGTCTGCTTGAAATTCCTTCTATAATCTCTCATATTTAATTTGGTTGAGCTCCAAACTTCTTCCTTTTCACATCAAATAATTTCTACACCATAATATAACATATTAGCACAATATAAAATATTTATTACTCAAGAAATAAATAAAAATGTTAAGATATGAGGAAAATAATGGCAAAATATATAGTATTTTGGCCTCATTCACATACCTCCATGGACCTTACCTCCGGACTGCGGCTAACTCGAAGGTAGGGGAGGGGGGTATAGGACTAAGGAGTGATATACCAGATATCTAGGCCAGCCTTCCATGGGTCCTGCCTGCTGGGCCTACAAGTACCGGAGGAGGAGCGTACGCAGGACTGGTTACTTCATATGATTTTATTTACTTTTTTGCACTTGTTTTCTTCAGTGTATTCCTGGTTGAATGAGAGGCCTATGGGTGAGCATGTTTTATGTAGACGATGCGCTTCTTTCTGGGAGACTTGTCAGCATTTGTTTGCATTACTTTATTTTTTTTATTTTTACTTGGTTGTTATTGGTGGTTAATTGCTATGAGGGACTTTGTGCCTTACACTTTTATTCTATTATTTACTCTTTTACTTGAGGTTACCGATATGCCGTCCATGTTTTCCTCCTATCTTCTTTTGAATTATGTTTATTGTATTATTATTCACATATATTGTTGCAAATATGACAGGTACGTTCTTCTTCATTACCTGAGATCATGTTATGTTATTATCTAGCGATACATGTCTAATTGTACGTGATTCTTATTTGAGTAGCTAGCTCTCCTTGTTGTGCCATTGCCTCTATTAACCCCTTTATTGTTTTTTGATATTTACTACTTTTATTATTGTTATGTGCCTAGTGGGCCCTCGAAGCATTCTGGGTACGGGTTTCTTTAGCAACTTGTACTCATACTACACTTGCACATGTATAGATCCGAGTATAGGTTTTCGACCGTGATTACAGCCAGTTGCTCATGTAGATTTCATTCTACTTCAGAGATTTAGGGTTAGCTTGGCGTCCGGCTTTTACCTTCTTCTCTTTGGCTTAGCATTTCTATTTGATCTCCATGTGTTTTGGAGACATAGTTGTAGTAGACATTTTAAATTTCTTATTTCTGTACTTAGTCGTTCATTTGACTTTGATACGGGATTTTTGTTATATTATTTGACTCTATTACTTCCATTTTATTTCATTTATACACTGTCTATTTTAAACTCTTGCTTTCCGCATTTAATATAGTAGTCTTGCGCTTCGACTTCGGACTACAAGGTTGGTTCTCCTACTAGTGGTATAGTAGGTTCCATCATGATCCGAGAAATCGGATCGTCACATTGAGTCTACAAGCGTTTCTTCAAAGGCATATCCTATTTGACTCCTTCTTGGCTTAGAAATTTATCAATTTAAAAATAACATTTCCTTTCATTTTGAATAGTTAACTCTTGAGAAGTCTAATTTCAATGTATACAACACTGCATGAATACACAAAGGGATGATTTGTCAAGACAATCTAATTTGATTTGTCAAGAAAGTCTTATTAACAAGTTTTTCCTTTTTTACCACAAAGATTTAGGAGGAGTATACTCAAAAGTCATAAATATCCATTTCTAGTCTATATGGCCCATTAAACAAAAGTATATAGACATTTATAACTTTATCTCCATGTAGTGAACATCTTCAGATAAATCATCATTTATCCCCGAATCTTGAAAGTTATCTCTTGATCAAATGATATTTTTTGTGATTTTTATAAAAAAAAAAAAACAAAAATGATTACCTTTTTTAGGTATCCAAGTATTCCTGGGTCCTTTTAGGTTAGAATTGATAGTATCTTTAGGTCCCCAAATCCATTTTTAAGACAAAAATGAACAAAATCTACAGTTAGCAATTTTTTGACCAATTTTTCCCCAATAAAAGCATAAGTGTGGGAATTTATTGTTGATCCCTTTGTATATTTGATAGAAATAAATATTTTTAACAGTCTTTAACTCAACTGATGGAGTCATCTGTCTATTGATGGGATCAAAGTATTTGTTAGCTTTTTTTTTCAAAATATTTTCAGAAATAGTTGACTGGATTAATTTAATGAAACCATTTCTAGGAAAGTTTTTGAGATCTTTTATCTTCGTTTTGAGTTCATAAATTTCTAGCTACTTCTAACTAACTTTAACTAACTCATTCAATAAGTAACTCGTTAATTACTTATTGAATTAATCAACACTATCCTCAATAAGTTTTTCAAGCATGATATTCTCTAGAAGATTGTCATATCCTGAGTCTACACCCAAGACGGGACATGACATATGGAATCACCAGGTTGCCCAGATGAATGCTTGAATCTGACATGCTCTAAGAGTAACCTGAAGATTGAGCAGAAGCACCATATAGACATAATAAGTCATTCCAGTAAAGGGAAAAAATCAAAGAAATACTTGCAATATAATAATCTCTGAATATTTATCTACAACTCTCTAAAAGCCTTGTTAAATACTAACTAGACAAGTTGCTAGGACAAGCCCCTATCTAACCCAAACAAAAAATGTTGGAACTAAAATACTGCTAATAGAAGAAGATATTTTGAATAGTCTTGTCCTGGAATCATACGGACTCACCAAAGCAGTATAGGATGCATGAATCTAATCAATCTTGACACATGGATAACTAGCTGGATCTGTACTATGATACAATTCAGCACAGAAAGTATACATCAGTATATGAAATATACTGGTATATGGTAATGCACATGCAATATGTATAAATCAAATATGATCCTTAGTAGAATAAGTACTGGACTAAAAATGTGATTGAACTGAGCTTGAAGGAGAGCTAAAACATGCTGATAAAATTTATGCATGAAAGGTAAGTATTTCAAAATATAAAGTTCTAAATAAAAATACAACTCAATATAAAGACTTGACTCATTAATAAAGTAAGGTTGATAATCACTTAGTTCTAAAAGATATAAAACTAATTAAAGCTGAACATCCGACTGATTTAAGATTAAAGCTAAGTTGTGAATACTAATGCTAAATATGAAATTTAATATTGACATAAGTAAAAAACTACTTAAAAGAGAGAGAAAATTCAAGGTAAAATTGAACTTTATAAGTAAAGTAAATCTAATAAGTATTTAGTTTGCAAATTCAATGACTCTGACTGTAAGATAAACATAAGCGGGAGTTTCTACAATCGACATAAATCCTATGAGCAACTAGGGAGTATAATATAAAACTCTATGCCAGGAAGCTCCGTATACCTTACTAGATTATAGAGCCTCATACATTTTCTAATGATCCACAAAGCTCAAACATGCCTAATTACTTAGTTTAAACATTCTACAATGGCACATAGTTATGATATTTGAGTATCACCGTCATTTGAAAAGTGAAATACTTTCAACCACTACTGTTAATATTACACCAAAAACATGAAAACTATGATTTCTTCTAGCAGGATCAGTGGGACATAACTTACTACCCAACTGACCATGCAAAACTGATTCTTACTATATGAGTAAGTTATTTGTCTAATTGACACTGGTTTGTTTCTATGAGTATGTATGTATTTTTTGCACATGTAATTTAGGTATTATGAAATATATTTGCATAAGTTATTTTAAACTTGGCTTAAGTCTTTGTAAAGACATAATATTTTTCAAGGGTTCAAATCAATACTGAAAGAGTTTAAAATTTATAAAGACAATATTATTTGATAATTTGACTAACACTAGTGAAATGACTTAGACCTTTGTAATGAAATATTTTTATATAATATGATGATGGATCATGATTTTATTATGAAATTTGAACATGACCATGAAAGCATCACTAAATACTATACTAGCGTGGAATTTGACTTCAGTTCGTTGGGGCATGCAACTTCATGAAATAACATGTTATCATCATTTAAATAAAAAATAGTCATCATAAAATAAGTTGGAATAACTAACTTTTACATGAACAAGATATTTGGGATAAATCCTAAAACCTCAGTTTGTAATTCGAAATTGAAAACTGAAAATTTTTTAACACAAAGATGGAAGGCAATTGTAATTTACCGTACTTGGATTAGTCTAAAAATATTGTTATGCACTTATCAAACCAAAATTTTCCTTTCATGTTACCACGAGTCGAGGTACGACTCGTAGGAAGCCTTTACGAGTCATATGGTAATTGGTCTGAAAGGGACACAAAGAATTAAAATTTTATCCCTCAGACCATGACTAGTCTTACAAATCATGGGAGGCAGTTACGAGTTGTGAATTTCACTCATAACTCCAGTGATGCCAAATTCAAGTAGCCTATTTTAGTGGACCAGGAGTCGTAGCATGGACCCACGAGTCATTGGTTCATTTTTGGAACACTTTCAGAACCATATCCTAAAATCTTAAAATTTATGTCCAGGTGGCCACGAGTGGATTCACAAGTCGTGACATCACCTCAAGAGTCGTAGGGTGATTATTGACACCCTGTATTTGATTTTCTTCTAGATTTTATTAAGGACAGTTCAGTAATTTTTCTGGTTTTTTTTTTTGCATAATCATATGTTGTTTTGGCTTCCAATTTACCTAATATAAATACCAAGCACTTCTATTCTATTCTTTATTGACTAAATCAGATTAAACAAAGGTTTCCTGTCATAGGTTTCTCTCAAAGTTCAAGAAAAAGATTAGGGTTTCTTCTCAAGATTAAAGACAAGAATCTTCTAGTCCAGGTATTTGAGTTATGAACAAGGATTCTTTTTATTCTTGTCCCTAAAAGTCCCTCTTCTTAAAGAATTGAAGTTGTAGAAGCATGTTTAGATTTCTTCATTAATATACAATGAGATTTCCCCTATTACATGACATCTTGATAATGTTGAGTCAAAATTAGGTAGCTTGCACAGATATTGCTAAATTGCATAGTCCTCATAAGTTATCATGATTTTAAAAAATTTAGTTGAAGTTGAAGGAAGTCTTGAAGTATGAACTAAAAGATATTTTCAAAGTTTACTCTTAAAACTTTGAATATTGAAGTGTCATAATTAAATTAAATTTACATGGGTGTTGAACCTATTTATGAAGCATGTTCTAATTGACCTTTTTTTTTCTAATTTAATCATAATTGAAAAGTATTGATAATTTTATGCTTAAACCTATCAGGTGAGAAGTAACGATTCTAATAAAGATTCTAATATTACTAACCTATTCCAAAAGTGGCTTACTTGAAGGTTGTAGCCCGATGAGTCAGGGTTTGGCTAGTTTGCTTCATTCAAGGATATCCGTTAGTCAAGAAGAGTTAAAAAGTATTATATAAAGTGATAGAATTTTTTTATGGGAGGATTATTATGATCGAGAGGTTGGGAAAAAGTCCCCAATACCTAAAACCTATATTGCTAGATATAGGGATTATATTATAGCCCAATAAGTGTCTATTCTGATAAGATTAAGTGGATTCACTAGGGGAAGTGAGGTATATACTTTGGAAAGGTATGGAGGCCCCTTTAAATAGGGTAATATATAGACTTCATTGCTAAGACATGAGGTGTATCGGTTATAAAGAAACTCAAAACAAGTAAAGTGATAGTTTTGAAGTAAAAGAAAGTGAAAGAGCTTTTTAACTGAAGTTTATATTCTCTTATTAAAACCTGCTGAGTGTACATTCTTATTGAGTTATTTTATACTTTAAAGTTGATCTTTTTTTATCGATATTGTTAAACTTTCATATTATTGCTTTATTGAAGTTGAGTATTAAAGTTGAACTTGTTATAACCTGTTCATGCATTGCATATACATGAGTTATTTATTGTTGTCGATTTTTGCACCTGCTCATATAATTAGTACATTTCACGTACTAATTAAATACTTTCTATGTTGTATGTTAACCCTTATGTAGATCTTGTCAGCCTTCCAGGTGCCTATGGTTGATCGGATCGGTTTTCTTAGAGCCCAGAAGATTGGTGAGTCCTCATTGATTTAGGAAATTATAAATACTGAAGTTTATTTATTCATTCTTTTATTTTGAGTAGATTCATACTGATAGAGATGTTCTTCATTTTTATTCTTTTGATACTAGCTAGAAATCTTGTCCAAGCAGTCAAAAAAGTATAGTATAGTGGCTTTTAGATAGATGTTGAGTTACTATTAAATGTTGAGTTTTCAATTATTAGTTTACTTATGTATTAACTTATGTGAGTTTCAGTGTTGCTTATTTTATTTAATACTTCCTTCACTGAGTGTGAGTGAGTAGAGTAGTGCACGATCCAAGGGTCCATCCAATGATTTTGAGGCTATATAGTGGCTAAGGATGTCAGTCTCTCCTAGAGGTGACTCAGGAGTGTGAAAAACTTGATATCAGAGTATTAGGTTTAAAGTGTCATAGGATGTATGAATGCATTAGGTAAAATCTCTTTTGTGGATATGACTGCAACATATCTTTGATTAAGAGGATACCGAACGATTAAGAAATACTTCCATTGTTCAAGTTCTTTTTGTGATTTGGAGTTTAACTCAGATATTTCTATTCTTATTTGTGATTTATGCGTTTACATCATTTCACAATATAGATATTGAGCTCTCCAGGCTAGAGGTCGAAGTAAGGAGCATCAGGATTTGTCAGTTTCAGAACCTCGATAGCCAAATATCACAAATGTTGAGTTCAGAAACATGATCCATCTACTTGCTCAGAAAGTGGTGTTAGAAGCTCAGCAACCATCTTTTATTCTGATAGTTTAGCTAGTAGTTCTTGATATTGGAGTAGTGAGAGAGGGGGAGTTCCTGAAGCCAAGTCCTTTGAATTTATATGGTTTGAGATTTGGGAGGATCTAGAGAACTTCATAGAAGAGGTTCATCTATAAGGGTGTTAGATGTGGATAGGGTTGACTTAGCAGTATATTCTTTTCTAGAGAGAAGAGATAGGAGAGGCTTGGAGTAGGAATCCATGTTGCTTTTTGAGTATAGTATGAAGTTCACCAAGTTAGCGAGGTATGCTACAGAGATTATTGAAGACATGCATCATTTAATGGATATATTCATTGCAAACTTTTCCCCTCATTTATTTAGGCAGGAAAGGCAGATATGTCAAGTAGCAATATGGACATAAGAAGGTTGATGGTCCATTGAGAGCATATTGAGAAGGACAAGGCTAAGTAGAGATAGAGTCAACAAAGTTAAAGGTCTAAGACTGGTCATTCTGAGGTTAGTCATCCTAAGGCTGGTGGTTTCTGATAGTAGCGACAACAGATTTCTAAAGAGCCAGCCCTTTCATCCTTTAGTGCTCCTTTGTAGAATTTCAGGCCTCTGAAGAATCAGTAGAATAGGCTATCTCAGTCAACTTCACATAATAGTTCCCCTCTATGTGGGAAGTGTGGTAAGACTCATTTGGGTCAGTATAGAGCTAAATAGAATGAGTATTTTGGGTGTGTTTAGGTTGGTCATAGTTTTCAAGACTGTCTTTAAGGGGTTATTTTTGGTAGGTTGCCGGGACTTAGACAAAGAGATTGTCTCACAGTCAGATAGGTTAGTGCTAGACCACATACTACTACTCCAACAGCATGTCCAGTTCAACAGGGTGCATCTTCTAGTATCGGTGGAGGCCAACGCCAAGATCATTTATATGCCTTGGGATCCAGAAAGGATTAAGAGCAATCAACATATTTCATGCTAGGTATGTTGCATATTCATGGCATTGATGGATATGCATTATTATTCCCTCGATCTACCCTTTATTTTGTATCTAGTATATTTCTAGATAGTTTCGAGTGATTCCTGAGATTTTACCTGAGTTATTATCTGTTTCTACACTTATTGTTGATCCTATTATAGCTAGTACTCTATCATAGTTGCTCTGTCCTGGGAATGATTATTTCATCTAACCTTCATGAGTTAGATATTGTAGACTTCGATGTTATTCTGGACATGGATTGGATCCATTCATGTCATGATGTTGTTGATTGTAGGACTACAGTTTTTATTTATAGATTTCTAATAGGCCCATTCTTAAGTAGGAGGGTAGTGTTGTTGTTTTTAAAGGTAGGTCCATTTCCTATTTGAAGGCTAGAGAGATAATTTCTAAGGGGTACGTCTATCATCTAGTTCGAGCTAAGGATTATAAGTTTGAGACTCCAGATATTCAGTCAGTGTCATTCGTTAGAGAGTTCATTGATGTGTTTCCTGAGGATTTACCTAGAGTTCCTCCTAATAGGGAGATAGCCTTTGGTAAGGACCTTATTCTGGGCACTTATCCTATTTTTCTTCTGCTATATATGATAGAAATAGCAGAGCTTAGAGAGTTAAAAGGATCAGTTAGTCGATCTCTTAGACAAGTTTATTCATCCAAGAGTGTCTCCCTAGGGTTCCCCTGTCTTCTTCTCATAAGAAAGATGGTTCCCCATTTGGCTATTAATTATCATCAACTGAAAAATGTCACAATCAAAATAAGTATCTCATCTTAAGGATTGATGACCTCATTTGATTAACTTCAAGGTGCTAGCTACTTTTCAAATATTGATCTTCGTTCCGACTATCATTAGCTTAAGGTAAGAGAAGTAGATAATTGCAAAGACAACTTTCAGAAATTGTTATGGCCATTTTGAGTTTGTGGTCATGTCTTTCAATTTGACTAATTCTTCTGCAGCTTTTATGGACCTCATGAACAGGGTATTCAAGCCATCTTGGACCTGTTTATAATTATCTTTATTGATGACATTCTTGCTTACCTTAGAGATGAGGAGGAGCATACCAACCACCTTCGAGTTGTTCTTTAGATCCTTAGAGAATGTCAACTTTATGTTAAATTCTCTAAGTGTGAGTTTTGACTCCAGCTAGTTTCTTCCTTGGTTATATCATTTCCAGCGAGGGTATTAGGTAATTCCTGAAAGATTGATTCAGTTAAGGATTGGTTAAGATCGACTTCTCCCTTAGATATATATAGTTTTCGAGGTCTAGAGGGGTAGTATCATAGATTTGTTCAGGGATTCTATTCCATAGCCTCCTTTTTTACCCGTTTGACTTAGAAAAAAGTGAAGTTTGAGTGGTCAGCCGCATGTGAGAAGAGTTTTTAGGAGTTGAAAACTAGAAGGACTTCATCACTAATTTTAACCTTTCTTAGGGGTTCTGAGGGTTTTATGGTGTATTGTGATGCTCTAGAAATATAGAGTTGGTTTGGGTCGTGTTCTGATGCAGCATGGTAAAGTGGTAGCTTATACTTCTAGACAACTTAACACTCATGAGAAGAATTATCTCACATGATCGTGAGCTGAAGTTCGTGGTTTTACTTTGAAGTTTTGGAGGCACTAGTTGTATGGGGTTCATGTAGATGTCTTCATCGATCATAAGAGTCTTCATCATATGTTTGAGTAGAAAGACCTAAATCTTCATCAGATAAGATGGTTGGAGTTGTTAAAAGATTATGGCATAACTGTGAAGTACCATTCCAGCAAGGCTAAAATAGTGGATAATACCCTCAACAGGTTATTTCTGGGTAGTTTGTCTCATGTTGATGAAAATAAGAGAGAGTTGGCTAGAGGGGTGCATAGGCTTGCACTCCTTAGGGTTATAATAATGGGTGTAGAGGATGGGGGTATGCTTGTTCAGAATGCTTCTGAATCATCTATTGTAGTAGAGGTGAAAGAGAAGCAAGATAGTGATCCGGTGTTAGTTCAGTTGATGAGTGAAGTCCAGAAGCAGAAGGGTCAAGTTTCATCCCAAGTGGGAGATGGGGTTCTTCGTTATCAAGTTTGCTTGTGTTTTCTCATTGCTTATGGTTTGAAAGGGATGATCCTATCACAGACTCATAGTTCCAAGTATTCTCTTTACCCTAGGGTTACAAAGATGTATAGAGACTTGAAAAAAGTGTACTGATGGGATGGTATGAAGAAGGACATAGCAGAGTTTGTGGATAAGTGTCCAAATTTTCAGCAAGTTAAGATAGAGCATCAGAGGCCAGTGATAGAGTTATAGATTTGTGGTATTCCGACTTAGAAATGGGAGGTGATCAATATGGATTTACTCATCGATTTCCCATTAGACCAAAAACATGATCCTATATGGGTAATAGTAGAGCGAATGACTAAGTCAGCTCACTTCTTACCTGTTCACACCAGTTATTCAGCAGAGCAGTATGGTCAGATCTACTTGCAGTAGATTTTCACGAACCATGGTGCCTTTGTCTATTTTTCAGACCGAGGTACACATTTCATGTCTCAATTTTTTA
>JBDJHY010276087.1:0-10278 GCA_039654485.1 Withania somnifera
ATGATACTCAATATGAGGTATAAAAGTAAGGTACAATAGGCACAAGTACTTCATATACTGAATGTATAAAGCCTAACTGGAGAGTTTCCTTGAGCATAATGTTGAAATAATTTGTCCTTCGTCATAATAGATAAACGTACGTAGATCCTAGAGAAGAGAATATCAAATACTGATCTTTTTGAAGAAATCTAATCTAAGCATACACTAGGCATATCATGGTTTTATTAGCCACTTAGGGATATCCTGAGGCACGAATCCATAGGACTTACCGTACTAAGAGATATGAGTGTCGTATAATAGAATACTAAGTCATGCAAGGATCTATAAAAAATAGTCGTGAAATAGATTGTATAGATGAAATGTAATGTAAGTTGGACATCTGAATCATAAGGAAAACTTTATAAGATATTTTATAAGATATCTGGACATCGAAATTATAAGCAAGATTGGGATTGTTGTCTAAAGTGATTGCTTTTCATTTTAGGAACTGAACATAAATTTTGATATGCATAAGGTACATAAACCATAGACATGGAAATACATGAATACATAAGATATAAAAAAATGTTATCTCTGACCGAAGAAAAGGGAGTACATTGGAGTAAGAAGGGCATCATTGTATGATCACAACTTTGTACGCGTATCATCTAATTTACAAAGATTGAATGGTTTCTTTTCCTTACCAACTCCTCCTTAGCTTAAAGTCTAATATTTTAGTTTTGAGGACTTCTTCTCTAGACTGTGCTACAATCAACCAACTTTGCAAGGTTAGGTGATCACTGTACACATAAATGCTAAAAGTTTCCCTTTAAAGAATATAGATACTTAAATTCTTTCTACTATTTATTTCTGAGATACTCTTAACCTTCTTTTTACCTTTAAGGCTGTCATTATAAGGTTAACACTCCTATCTCACTAACTTCATACTCCATTCTCCACCCATTAAAAGGCAAAACTTACATTACGTAACTCAAAACCATCTACTTTACCCATAACCTCCTTAACTTATCTCTTAGAAACACCATAAAGGGATAAACATTACATCTCTCCACCGTTTACATCTTACTAATACTAACTTGTAGCGATACCTGGAATCTAGAATCCTAGAATCTCTTGCAATAACATGTCTCTCTTGGTACACATCTACCCTTACTAATGCTTTGGGTTATTATTAATTTGTCTAATAACTTATCCTTTATTCACTTAGTCATATAGAGTTCTTATCCTCAATTACTCCTTCATACTTTTACATAAGTCATCAACTTAAGTTCTCGTACACGCTATACCAAGCTAACTAGGATAAATCCTAAAGCTAATTATCACTCTTAAACTGTCATTCCTCTTACTACAGTGATCATCTAGAGTTCAATCTTAGTATTCAGTACTAAAAATGGGTAGCACATAACTTTCTCTTACTACTTAGGCTTAAAGCTACTAGATTGCTAGTCAAGGTAACACTGTCCTTTTGAGGATCAGTAATAAAACAACTAATCTAGATCATACACTCTATCTGTTCATAGCCTATACACATTTATTTTTACACCCTTATAACAATTAACTTATTCCTCATGTACAAGATGAATTCAGTACCAGTAACACCCCGAACAATTGCACTATGGTTTAAACCATTTTACAGGTGTGCTTAAACCCGAGTCTAATAATTTATTTCTTGAACCTAGTTACTAAAATATTTCTCCATGTGTATGAAAAGTGTTAAGGTTTAATCAAGGTCTTAAGAAACCCCAGACACAAAGTTGAACTCTAAGCTTCTTTATCAGCTTAGTCTACATAGAAGTTCAATCATAGGTGAACTTCAAACGATCTTAACTCCTAAAATATAAGTACTTTGTGGCACATAACCCATAAAATTAAATATCCTTGAGTCATATTTTTAGTGCAACAATCTTTTCATCAATACGATATTAGAGTAATATGTTATGGACTTTTTACCAGAGATTGTAAAAATTGTCTGGAATGACGCTCGGGACGACACCCAACCCGACGATCTATCACCGCCAAGACACCCCGTAGAGGGGGACTCTAAAATTAACTGTATACCCCTAAATTCTTCCCCAAGTCCACGCCCAGCCCTGAAGGTCCATCATGGATCTGATTGTTTATCTACTTGGGCGTCGAACTGACTTTTTTTCAACTTTTTAAGGGGAATTAAAGGGTATTTTGGTCCTTTCCTTGCCTAAGTCCCCTCCCACTTTTTTAAAACCTAAAATATGTTATTTTTCAAGAACAAAAATGCATCAAGGATTTGTCAATTTTTTTCTTCATTCTCCCTACAACTCAAGAACAAAAAGGAGGATTTTCAAATCCTCAAGTCCAAGAAAGCTTCAAATTCAAGAACTCCTTCCAGAATCTTTTTTCCTCAGGTATGTAGACTACCCTATGTCTAATGAATTTTTAAAATCAAAATTTTTTATCCCTAATCCTTATACCAAGTAATAATTTAGGGTTAAAATTTTTGGGTTTTGAATGTTCTTCCCTAAAACGAGATATACCTTGCTTATTTTTAAATTATATTTTAGGTTGATAAATTCACTTTATATATGCTTGAATTCAAGGAGGAAGATGATGAGATCAATTTAAATTTTATTATGAAAGACCTTTTTTGTTGAAATTCTGTAACTTATTTGAGAATAAACTTATTTTAAATGATAGTTTTACTTGGGGGATTTACCATAGTATTATTGTTTCATTACTAAGGTTTCACCAAGTATTCTTGAATAATTTTATTGACTTTTATGAATTATAAAGATTTTAATAGACGTTATAAGTATTAATGACCTTCATAATAATGTTATGATATATAGATGGATGGCTTGCAAGTCTTGGTATGAAGATACGAATATGATCGATGAATTAATGAAAATGAAAGGTTTGTTGATGATATGAGATGATTTAAAAATATTAAAATATGGGCTTAAAGAGAATTATATGGTTAACTAAGAAGGTGGGAGTCTAAATGGCTCATTACTTGAAACTTGTATTTTGCCGACAAGGATAGATCGAACTTTAATTTGACAACTTGATGATTTCTCCTTTTTATAATAAGAGCTAGAATTGATGTTAATATTAGTCCATGTGCGAAACATGTACTAGGGCTCCTCGATCAGGGAGCAGATCAAACTCCACATAAGATGTGGTATATGCTAAATGTCTGTGATACCATCTAATTCAAAACTAAAGTCTATGTTCCCAATTAAGATGTCATCATTGATATATTTTTTCCTTCTATGTCTTAATCATATTTATATGATTATTTTCATCAAATATATCTTATCCTTTTTATTTGTTCTACATACCGATATATTCCATGTATTGACCGTCCCCTGGTGCTACATTGTCTCATAATGTAGGATATAAATATATCCTCATAGCATAGTGAAATAGTAGATTTGTCCGAGAAAACTCCATCTTTGGTGAACCCCCTATATTTTGGAAAGGAGTACTTATTTAAGACATTTTAATATTTCCTTGTTCTATCATATTATCGGGGCTTTGTATCGGCGTAGTTAGCTTTCTTATTGTTTAGAGGCTTCATCGATAGATGTTAATGTTTTGGATACTTCATATTGTTTCAAAGCTTCGCAAGACTATTTGGCACCTTCATATTATAAATATTTCATTTTGCAATTCTTAATATAAATGTTCATGAAGAATGCTAACACGTCCTTCCAAGACTTAACTAGCCTGGGTGTTTGTTACATCTAGGAATAGTCCTAGTTGGTGAAAAACTTGGTATTAGAGCACAAAGTTCAAGAGTCCTAGGGTGTCTAGGAAGTTGTGTCTATTAAATTTCTTTTTGTGAGTAGGATGCCACAATTATAATGGGGAGAATACAAGTAATTTAAGAATGTTTTTATGTTGTAATTCATGTTATGAAGTCTAATTTTAAGAAAATCCCTCCTAACTTTTTATGTTATCAAATTTCAAATCATGTCACCCAAAAGAACTAAGTCAAAAGGCTTCAGTCGGAACTTCTGTCCCTATAGGGACAAACTCTGCGGAAGTCCACCCTACTCATGTGATGCATACTCATAATAGGGTTGTACTTTTGGACCAACATCTACAACTGAAGCTGCCTCTCTCCCCACTACCATCCAAGGGGTCCTAGAATTGCCACCACTTAGACTCAGCCTCCTCAGGGTAATGTTAATAGTGTTGAGTTTAGAAAATATTATACAAATGCTTGCTCAGATTGTGTTCTCTCAATCAAATTGGTCAGGTAATGCTATTCCTACCCATGATTCCACAGACACTACTAGATTTACTTAGTTCATGTGATTGAACCCTCCGATATTCACTGGGTCTAAGATTGAGGAGGATCCTCAAGAATTTATCAATGAGATGGACAAATTTATTTGAATCTTCATGCTAATGAGACCGAGGGAGTTAAGTTTTCCATTTATCAACTAAAAGGTTTGTCCTATCAGTGGTATTATTAGTCAAGGGAAATCAAAGGTGAGGATGTTTCACCTTCTATTTGGGAAGATTTATCTGAGGCTTTTCTTGATCACTTCTTCCTATAGGAGTTGAGGAAAGATAAAACTGAGGAGTTTGTGATGCTGAAGCAAGGGAAGATGCGTGTCAAAGAGTACTACATGAAGTTCACTTAATTTTTGTCTTTATGCCTCATAATTGGTGTCTAATATAAGAGTTGGTATAAGAAAGTTTGTTTCTAGTATTTCTAATAATATGGTTTTGTAGTGTGAGGTGTTGAAAATGGACATATACATATCAAGGTTAATGATGTATGACCAATAGGTAGAAGAAGAAACTAAGAAGAAGAAAAAGGTTGAGGGTAGGCAAAATAAAAAGGCTAGATCCGCAGACCAGGAGGTAAGCCACCAATATAGTGGTAAGAGTGGCAGGCAGCGATTCAAGTAGAAATCTTGAGAACATGATCATTAATTTGTTACTGTACTTGTGCTTAAGCCATTGGGTAACCAAAGATCTTAGAATAGTTAGGGCCCTAGAGGATGGGTTACTTAGTCTCAGGGTAAGGTGGCACAGTCAGATCCACCCTACACTCTTTGCGATACTTGTGGAAAAGTTCACTGTGGCATATGCCATTATCACAGGGATTTTCCAAAGGTAAAGGGTACTTTGAGGGGAAATAGAGCCCCGATTTCTACTTCTTCATCCCCTAGTAAATAGTGTTACTTCAAGGGTAGGCGGGGGTCTCAATCGTCTGTATGTCTTATCTACTCTCCATGATTTTATGGTTTTTCCTGATGTTGTCATCAATATGTTACAAGTTTTCTCCTGTAATGCTTATGTTACTTGATCTAGGTTCTACGTTATCTTATATGTCCAATTATATGGATATAAGTATTAGTTTTGGTCCCAAAGATATTTCAGGACCGTTATTGCTTCCCCTCCTATCAGTGAGTCTATCAGTTCTAGGAGAGTCTGCAAGAATTGTGTTGTAACCATCTTTTTCGAGATACTTTGGTAGATCTGGTAGAGTTAGATATTGTAGAGTTTGATTATATTTTGGGGATGGATTTTCTTCGTTCTTGTTATGCCACTTTAGACTGTAGAACCAGAAAAATAACCTTTTATTTTCCTTATGAACCAGTCCTAGAATGAGAGGGTGGCCCTGTTGTACTGAAAGGCAAGTTTATCTCCTACCTCAGAGCCTGTATATGATTTCCAAAGGCTGTTTGCACCATTTAGTTCGAGTTAATTATTCTAGTGAAAAAACTTCTCTACTCTAGTCGATGAATGTGGTCAATGAATTTCCTAAAGTCTTTGCTAAGGATCTCCCCGTAATTCTTCCTAATAGGAAAATAGACTTTGGGAGTGATGTTTCTCCTAACACTCAACCATTTTCCATTCCTCCATATCAGATAGCCCCTACATAATTGCGTGATTTAAAGGAATAGTTGAAAGACGTCCTTGATAAGCATTTTAATCGCCCTAGTGTCTCCCCTAGGGTGTCTCTATACTGTTCATGCGTAAGAAACATGAATCCTTATTTATTTTCATATATCATTGATAATTGAATAAGGTTACAGTGAAAAATAAGTATCCTCTTATTCTCTTCCTAGAAGACCAACTCTAGGGTGCTAAGTGTTAAATTGATCTTCGTGTAGACTATCATCAATTGAAGGTTAGAGAGACTAATATTCCTAATACTGCTTTCAGGACCAGGTATAGTCATTTTGAATTCTTGTGTATTTCCTTTGGTTCAACCAATGCTCTTTCAGCCTCCTTGGATCTAATAAAAAGGGTATTTAAGCAATACTTAGACTTGTTTGTAATTATTTTTATTGATGACATCTTGATTTATTCCTGGAGTAAGGAGAAGTATGCTAATCACCTCTAAATTGTATTTAAGGCTCTCAAGGATCATAATTTATATGCCAAATTTTCTAAATATGAGTTTTGGTTAAGTTAAGTGGCTTTCCTATGGCATATTGTATCTAGCAGGTGAATAAAAGTTGATCCCTAAAAAGTTGAAGTGGTAAAAAATGGCCTAGACATGCGACTCCAATTAATATTAGGAGATTTTTAGGTTTGGCAGGTTATTACAAGATATTCTTGAAAGATTTTTCTCCTATAGTTGCACCATTGACAAAGTTACACATAAAAACAAAAAGTTGCAATGGTTTGATAAATATGAAAGTAGCTATGAGAAACTAAAAGAATGGAGACATGCAGGAAATTCATATCATATGGATGCCAAAAAACTTAGTTCATTTAGGTGGGAGTTTATTGTAAACAACAGTAAACTATGTGAGCTAAATGGAGTTATGCATGCTTCCTCTATAACGTAAAGAGGGGGCGATAACCGGCTAAAGTTAACACCAAACATTCATTAGGATCCTTTCACTGTGCTTCAGTAATTTCGAACGATAAACTTACGATGGAGACGTAATTATGAAGCTCGGGTTCTTTAAACCCTTGTTCTCTTGGTGCTCAATAATTATCTCAAAACATATTACATATATGTAGCTCATTAAACCTTTTTCTCATCATATCTTGCCTCATTTTATCAAATCTTGAGCCTAGGCTCCTTAGTGTGGTCTAAATAATGTATTAAAACTATACACTTTCTTGAAAACATGACTTTCAAAGCTTTAGTTCATTGTAATTCAATTCTTTCATTAAATGTTTTTAAACATAGTTCGTGACTTTATAAAACTCATTATCTAGGATCCCCCCTCCCCCCCCCCTTTCTGGAGCCAGCGGGTTCAGGAATGGTACGAGTTAACCAGACCATTCAACCATGTAAGTGTAAAATCATAAGAAAGTGCAACTTTGTACAAATCATAATTATAAGAGAAAAACAACAAGAAAGACTTTGCTAAGAATTTCAATGCATAAAATCTCATAAATATGTGTAAAACATAATAAATTTAATAAGTCAAGCATAAATATTTAAATTGAATTTGGCCCCTAAATCCTAACTTGAACAAAATTCACTTTATTTTACTCCGACATCATACTGACAAACAATTTGTTGGGTTGAAAAAAAATGACTCGAAGACCTTTAATTTGATAGGTTATAGGCCACCTAACTCCTCAATTTTAAGATATGTGATCATTTAAAGTTGTCTCATGAAAGATCTTAAGTGAAAACTAAGCCAATACAAACTTTGAATATTAGCCCTCGGGGTTCCTTAAGATCTTAAATTACATCCAAAACTCTTCATACACTTAGGAGATAAGATTAACACCTAGGTTCAAGTAAGAACTCATTGGGTTCAATTTTAACCATGTATATAGAACGGTTTAAGTCTTAACCGGAAAGCTCGAAGTGTTGCTTTTATATTTTGCATCAACTATACATGTTTGTGCTTAAGACTTCTTTTTGTTTTTTGTTTTGGTGCATCACAAATTTTGTTCTTGACAATCAAACTATTGGTAAACATTGCTACAAACACATTTAAAACCATGGAGATGCAAGATTAATTTTACAAATGATTACTAAATTTTATCTAATATAATAAATGATTTTTGTCAGGTTAAAGTAGTTCAATTATACAAATAATAGTAAAGTCACTAAACTTTACCTATAGTCTTTAAGCCACGAGATACTTTTGTACCTGATAAGCGCAATCGATCTCAATTTAATAGTACAATCCCTAAAATTTATTCATTATAACGGTCAATGTATCCATTGATATGATTTTATTATTAGCGTCAATAAAATTTATAATTTTTTCTTATTTATTGTGGGTAAAGTGCAGTTACATTAATGTGACCTAAAATATTATATGAGATATATATTATTAGAGTGGATACATAAATAATTGACATTAATTATAATGAAAAAGTAAAATGAAAATGCATGAAGTTGACTCTGCAATTTCTTTACAGGAATCAAAGTGGATAAAATCAGTTTCACATTTCGCCTATACGTAGGTTGTTTGAGTTTCAGCCCAAAAAAATGTTTGAATATTTTACAAATAATTTATAAAAAATTAAAATTAATTTATAAAAGGTTAAAAATTAAAAATAGGTTATTACTTATTAATTTTTATTTTTTAATTTAAAAATTATTAAAGTTTGATTTTTTTAAAATTATTTTTTAAAGTAAAATCAATAATACTTAGTTGGGTATCTCGAATATACGTACTAAGATAATAGTTCACTTTCTTCCATCAAATATTTGATTAATAGACTATTTAAATGCTATTTTTCTATGACGTCAGAAATATATTCATATATCAAGTAAACATGCCAAGTTGGTCGATTCCCGGGCCCCCGACTCGCGGTTCACTTTGTTATAACGTTAATTTAATTAATATGCATTTTAAGAAAAAAGAAAAAGTCTAACAGGGTTGAGTAATCCGCGAGTCAGTTACCGATTTGGATCGATCCAATTATGTCTATCAAAGGGAAATTTTTAGGAATAGCTAAATTTTGACCATAAATTTAGTAATATTACTAAATTTTACCAAATTACGTTTTATAACTATACAATTGTATAACTCGTCCAAGATATATAAATGAATATATGTATTCCTCGCGTGAATATATACAATGAAAATGTAATTAAATTCGACATATATAAATAAATTGTATATCTCGTCAACATTTGTATTTCAGTTTCTGCATATACAAATGAATTGTATATCTCGCTTAAATTTGTATTTCAATTTTGAAATATACAAATGAAATAATAAACATTAGTTATGAAATATAATCTCTAGAAACTATAGCTATATCCTATAAATACTACGATCCAGTATGCAGCCTTTAATTTATGGGAATTTACACTAAATTGTCAGCCCATTAGACTTGGCCCAAGTTATCTGAAATATCCCATAATTACCATTTTAGCTATTTTCGATTTTTTTCTTCTTTTGTTTTTTCCTTCTAAAAAGACATTACATGGGGTTTCGGTCATTGTAAGAAATTCTCAAACCCATTTTTTTCTTAGCTCGATTTCTCTCTAACATTTTGAACAGAGATCTTTATGATTTTGGTAAATTTTGATGTTTTTACTGTGGATTTTGGTTGTTTAAGAAGGAACAAATTTGAGGTTTGTTTGGATTATGTTTATTGTTCACTTTCTTCTATTCCTATGAGTCACATTGACATCCATTTTAGGATTTTTTTACTGTGCATTTTTCATTCTTATTTTTAGACTGCTTTGATCTTTGTTTTAGGTTTAAAACTATTTTGTTGAATGTTCTTGTTTTTAAGTGTGTTCAGAAGATGGAATGATTTTTAGTTGATTTTATTGTCTCGTACTTTTATTTTGTTTTTGAAGTTGTTGAACAAAATTCTACGTTTATTTCTTTGAGTAGCTTAGTTCGTAACAAAATTTGTTATCATCGTACTTTTTCATTTCTTGTGTTGTATATAATTCTTACTGAATTTTCTTTTATCATTTTAAAAGTTATGCTATCTTAAGTGATAGAAAAAATTCTAGGAAAAGGGATAAAGGTTATATGAGCTCAGATGTTGGGTCAGATGATCAGCCTTACCTCGATTGCGACTACAATTCCTGCTGAAGTTATCCCCAATTTCGAAAGTTATTGTTGTTGAAGTTTCCCTGGTTGTCAGTGCAACTCCTGCTGATGTCTGTTTCTGTAGAGAATGTGATTTCTTATAAGGGTTGATCCTAACACGGGGCAACCCCTTATTTTTTTGGGTGTCCTTTGAGGTGCCTCAATGGTTCCGTAGCCCCCCCTTATCACTCAGTGCCCGGACACAGTCCAGGTAACCCCAACAACACCGAGGATGACCCTCTAATCAGCAACAATTCTTGCTGAATTGAGGCAACAATTTCTAAATACATTGAAGCTA